>JAHWFP010253103.1:25333-43258 GCA_023313725.1 Lithobius niger
CGCCCCCTCCGCAGTCGCACCCGCCCCCTCCGCAGTCGCACCCGCCCTCTTCAGTCGGACTACGAAATTTTTATTACACATCTTGCTGCATTTACAAACCTGCATGTCTACGAAAGTAACTTACCAAATTTCCTTTGTGCCAAGTGATTCATCAGGTAAGATTTTCCTGACCTGTAGCTTCCTGCAATGCCTATAACCACCAAAGGCGTGTCCAAAGTGTCCAGCAACTGCAAGGTGCGTTGATTTAGATGCAAATGACCACTTGAATCCGCCTGGATTAACGATAATGGCTCTTCGTACAGAGGATGTTCCAAGCAACTACTGTAAAGAGCTGTTTACCAATAAAAAAAAGTTCAAAATAAATTCTTCTAGCCTGTTACACTGCACTGTACAGACCGCGTACGCGCTACACAAACCTCTAGGAAACAAACATTCAGCAAAACCGCGTTAACGCTGGGTTAGATGGTTTGTAGTACACCTATCTTCCCCAGCAATTAACCTGCAAGTGGACACTCTCCACAGTAAAGCAGTGCTAAGATTTTTGCTAAAAACCCATACCGAACATGTGACATACTAAAGCAGTCCAATTAACAACACCTTTCCTCTTATTAACAATAGATTGTCTTCCTTGTTTTGGCTAAAAAAAAAATTTCATTTTGCAGGTATATGGTTTCATAAAATATTCATAAAGAAAGTTTAATTCCACTGCAGAAGAAATTAATTTGCGAATAGATTGTTCCCCGACAGCATGATGACTGGTAATGGCCCACAACAGGTAAATAATTTTCGGCCTTTGCCTCTTGCCTTAGGTTATTTACAGTAGACATATAGTTGCTTAAGGAAAAATTGTATGCAATTTTAAGAATTACCACAGTACAAATAAAAAATAAAAACAAGGACATGCAACGTTAAAAAGTCGTGGAAATGTACGAAAAATAAAATAAACCATCAGACCACGCAGAATTATACTCTGGCCTCGTTCACAATAAAAGTAAAAATTGACATAAATTGCAGTCGACAGTTTGCCATTTTCTCTTATCATGGTGAACTTAACTGCAAAACGATTTTTTTTTTTGCTTAACGACACCAAACTGTACGAATTAACCACTTATTATCATTCACCCGTTTCTTTTTAAACATTGCTGATGCTTAGCTGGTTAGAGGCAGGAGCGCCATACGGACCTATGTATGCTCCCAGAGCCAGTCGGGGGCCTATTTAAATTTTTTCATGATGACCGATTACTGCGAAATGACACAAGAGAGGGGCCAACCCATATCTAGGGCCTAGTGGCCCTCCCAGATCGCCCCTGGTCAGAGGGAAAACTCAGGATGCTTATTTTTCTATATTTTTTCATTAAGTTCTGAAGAAAACTGCTACCTAAGCTCGGATTATGATAAAAAAAATGTATGAAGAAAATTTTATCGATCATCAATCCTAACCAATCACCTTGAAATCTGCTGAAACCTAACTAATTTACATTCTGTGAAACGTAAAAGAGATTTTCGCCGAGCTCCGACCATATAATAAATAGTTCAAGAGTTAAGAGTTTGATCGCACTGATAGCCCACCATGATTAAGAGAACGGCAAATTTTTTTTACGCTTGTCGGGTTACTTTACTTGGCGAGTTAAGAGACATACGCACATTCAGCTTTAGCCGACTTACATGGTGGACTATTCTTGGTGCTGACATTTGCGGCGCAACACACGGACGACCGTCGACTTTCTTCGTAATCCAAATCGATTCCCCTACCAACTGAGCCGATGTTGAACGGCAATGGTTCGGTAGGTGCTTCAGGAAGAAAATTTAGAACAGGAGAGTGTTCATCCCAAATACCAGCACTGCGATAACCCAGTGGAGATTTGAATTCATTGCTTCGAGTTAGGCTGACATTTCTGGCAATCTCTGGACTGTATTCCTGAAGGCTGAAAACATTTCCGTTCGATACAGGTGACGAAGTCGTCAGAAAATTTGTGGCCGAGGAATCCTCCCGTACTCTCTCCACATCTTCGGGGTCAACAGATTCATCCGCAATTTCTGGAACTTTGCATTGGGGAGACGCTGACTGCCTTGGATGCAACTGTTCTTCGGTTTGACTTCTGAGGCTGACATTGTCACCAGCTAAAATGGAACATAAGACGCCAAAAAATTCAAACAAGCACATATGGGTAGATTCTAATAGTCAAAAATTGCTATGGAAGAGGGAATACGTGTGATTAGTGCAAGTTTAATATGCATACGAAACCACCTTCCTTTGAAAGGCATTGCATGTTTTTGAAGTCTTTTCAGGCAGTTTCAAGGCACATCATTTTTGAAAACTTTTAAAATTTAATGCACACATTTTGGTAAAAACTTACTTCACTCAACAGAAATACAAGAAAAATGCAGCTGAATTTTGTTAAGCTGCCTCTGACAAGCTGCCTGCACTACATCTGTAACTGTTGTAACCATTATCCTATACAGTTCACAGAAGAAATTCTTTAGGGCGACACAAAAAAAGCATTTTATGTCCGAATTTCCCCTTAGTTTTGAGTCTTAACAAGCATATTAAGTCGTACTCCCTTTCCATTGACTGTGGTCGACCAAATTCGGTCGAATGGAGTCCTGTCGTGGATCAAGGTGAATCATGTAGAACATGTGGATCAAGCAGCTTACGCTTTTGTGGCGTGCACGGAACTGTGGTTGGGTTGAAATGTGCCGGAGTACGAGACGCAGGTACAAGTTATTTCTAGTGCACGATTTTTCACTGATGGTTACTTCCAATTTTCCATTTTGTTATTTACAGAGATTTACACATAGGCCACAGACACGTATCCAATAGGGCAGTGACACGACGTAGTATTATTGTGTATAACTCTATGGTGGAGCCAGTAACTGGGTTAGCTGCAAGGTGCACTGGTGGAAAAAAGGAAGGTCGTCTTACTGAAGCCAATGCTATTAGACTGAATTTCTAAAGCCTATAACGCATGATTTTTGTTGTTGGAGAAAACAACGTTCTTTTAAGCCTAAGAAATCCGCTCTCAAAGTACAGTCTTGACTAGAAGTGCCGTTTTTTCCCTTACATTTTAATCTAGTGCACCTTGTAGCTATGCCCACCAAATTGTATCTCGTAGCCAAAATGACGTCACATGACGCTGCTCTATAGAGCAATGACAAGACGTAGTATTGTATACAACTCTATGCTGGAGTCTTAATGGGTTAGCTGCAAGGGGCACTGCAGAGAGAAACAAAAGGGCGTCATACTGAAGCCGATGCTGTGAAGAGTGATTTCTTAAGACCTAAAACGCGCGATTTTTGTTGTTGGAGAAAACGTTATTTTAAGCCTAAGAAATCCGCTCTTCCGTTGTTTTTCCCTCCATTTTTATGTAGTGCACCTTGTAGTTATGCCCTCCAAAACCCATACTGGTGCAAAGCTGGTGCCAATATGGCGGCAAATGTCACTGCTCTATACAAACCAGAGGAGATGCAGGTACAAGACATACACACACTGGGGCGGGCAGACAAACCGTTAAATTCTTGTGACGATGCTGTTGGTAAATTTGTGACTGAGGAATCCTCCCTTACTCTCTCCAGATCTTCAGGGTCTGCTTCATTGCATTCATCTACAATTTCTGGTAGCTTACATTGGGGAGATGGTGACTGCCTAGAATGTAACTGTTCTTCGGCTTGACTTCCATGGTTTACGTGGTCACTACCTAAAATAGAACCAAGACGCTAAGAAGCAAGAGTCAATATTTTTTCAGCGAATTGAAAGTGGGGAGGGGCGTAGGTTGTTAAAAAAATTGGTGGGTCACGTTTTTATTTCTCCCCCACCCATAAATAATAACCGATCTCTTATAAGAAAGAAAATTTACTAAAGAAAATTTCACTCCCCTCTACAAACAATTGTGTGAGGTACTTTTTAAAACTTCAGGCCCGAGGGCTGCTAGTCCGGGCTTGGTTACGGATGGCACGATTCAATTTTTTGTTTACACCGATAAAGACTTAAAATTAAAACAAATTGCTATAATGGCGATAATATCTAGATAAAACAAATTATGAGGTTGGAATACCCATTATAATTTTGTTACTTAAAAGAAAACAACATTGGTTGAAGCCTACAGTGCAACCTTCACGAATATGAATTGTGTGGCACTCGCCATTTGGCCAGTAGACATGAAAATGCACTTGCCAATGTCCATTACTTCCTCACCGTGTAGAAACAATTTAGCAGTTATGCTGCTACTTAATGCTTGCGCATTGTTTGCATTAAACCAACTCTCCTTCAGCTAAGTGGCTAGCAATAGCATTGTACACCTGGATGGAGCGGAGAGCCCTTGTAATTCCGCACGCATCGTCGCAAACCGCTTAGCTATTACGGTTTACGAGATATGACAATTTAATCATCGGGGTTTCCACGATAATTCGATAAATCAGAATTAGGCCCGTATTCTGAACGCTGACAAACTCGAACTTGACTTGAAATTAATGACGTCACACCTATTTAGTGCCATTCACCACCTGAAGTGCCATGCGACAGTCGACGAAAATTTTTATCACGATATTATAGAATTATCGATTATCGTGCCACCCCTAGGCCTGGTTGTTGGCCAAATATATTGTTCATTGTTTTATTACTGAACAATAAATTGCTGAAGCACTGCCCTGAAAATAGTATTGATGTTGATTGGTAACTGAATTTACGCTTCCCCTGACCCCCAAAACCATCAAAAGGCAGATTGCACGGTTCAACCACGGCTATCTGCAAAATTTATGCTTTATTCACCGCATGGCATAATTTTCATGAAATTAGTAGTAGCTAGTAATTTAGCCAAATATCAACGTTATTCGCATTGTTGTTTACAAGAAATGTTAAGCTGTGTCACGAACAACGACTTTGTCATGCGACCAAAATCTCCCTATCAAACGAAGTTAATTAGCCTTTTCTGACAAATTGTTATTTATCCTCAGATGCCTGAAGGGCCCCAAAACTAGCAGTAAAACACAAATGTCTGGTGGTCGCCATGCTCACATATACAGGGTAGCCCGTAAAAAACGCTTCATCTGCAATTTTGTAGGACTTCACCTACAATTTTAAAGTCCAAAATTTTTTCTAAGTTTTTGAAAACAAGTTTTTGAAAAAAAGCTAAAATAGGGACCACTTTTCTGGTTTAAAAAATGCCATTCTGATTTCGAAAAAATGGGTTCTTTTTTTTTGAAATTTGTGAAAAAAAAACTCATTCGGTGTAGTGACGATACTATACGGAAAAGATTTAGAACATCCAGAAGCATGAAAATTGTTTAGGGTAAGCTGGGTCGCATTTTTGAGCTAGGATAAATGATGGCATGGTGAATGAAAACCAAGGATATCACCACATTGGGAAACTTGGAGAAAGGCCATCCCCCACTCCTCCCCTTTTTGGGTGCCTTTTTGGCATACAAGTTGATCCAGTTGCCCTTTACAAAAGCTCTATTATATTCTTTGCTTATTACAGCTAACTTGGTTTCTTTTCGTAGGTCAGTCAAGAACCGAAATCTATACACATCTACATCAATCTACAAGATCGTTGAAATCAAGACTACTATGAAGATTTGGGCAATGGTACCGAGCGTCTGATAGGACGAAAGACATGGGGGAGGGGGGTGGGGATATTTTTAGGACAGCTTGCTTCTGGAAGGGACAGCTTGACACCGCCTTGAGCCTCATTTATGCCAGCATGAGCGTGGAAGAAAAATAGAATAGAAGTAATGATTAGAAAGGATGGGGGGGGGGGGGGGTCAACCGTAAGAATATAGAATTGATAATCGTCAAGGGGGGGGCAGTATTAGCGGTGGGGTGGGTGATTTGAGTCACAGGATGCGCTGACTGAGTGAGCGAAGCGAACGAAAATTACCGTTTATTCGCCAGTTTGCACAAAAATTTTAAGAAACTTAATTCGGTCAAACATGGACATACACATGAGACCATACCGTACCAGTGTTGCAGATCATGTACCCACACCACCGAAGCGGGGGGGGGGGGGACATTGGAGGGGATCATTAATTTTTATGACCCTCTAGAGGGTAGGGGTCGTACAGTTGGGTCCACTACCGCAGAAGCTCCAAGCAAGATGGCCGGCCTATCTAGATTCCGGCGCGTGAAGTTTTCCGGCTAAGTTTTTGGTTGCGTTTTCTGATGTTATGTAGTTAGCCGCAGCGAGTGCGATAGCGCGAGCGAGGCTCGTAATTTGGAAAAAACTGACATCATTTTCGTGAACGGCGACCTTGATTTACCTTTTACACCAATGGCGATAGTACAACCTTCCACATATACAGATCGATGGTGGACGAGGTTGGAGCCGCTGCGGTAGTGGTTCCGCTTAGGCTACCTAATTTGGCTGCAGAAAATTATTTTTGGTCCTTGAGTGGGTGGGGAGTCGACTTTTTCAGGGTCGCAAAGGGGGTGGGTGGGGTGGGTCATCGAAAATCTGGTGGTCACAATTCCATTTTCCCAGGAAATTACAGCTCGGGCGAAGTTACTAGCTCAGCCGACCTCCAGTGGTCAGGCATCAAGTTTTATAGTTGTGAATGGAACGACATGCATGCGAGCTGTGCCTAAAGATAAGCGAAAAGACGTTTAAAAACGCTTTTTTTGGTAAGGCCAAATAAACTCTTTCCCCAAATAACCCCCCCCCCCCCCAACAAATACTCGCGCCCTAGAATGCTGTTTTAGTTGCTTAAGCATTGTGCGTGTAGTAATTAATTTCACAAACTATATGTTGCGGTAAACTAAAAATAAGCATTATGTTGCACCGCGATCTATGGATTTTAAAGTGTTTCTCCAGTCCGTGCAGGAGAAACCCCCCTTGCCTAAAACAGAATTAAGATTGGCTAATTCTGACCTCATCGGGTTTTAAGAGCATTCTTTTCGCTAAGCATTCTTTTTGTTTGTTTTTTACTTGAAGTTTAAAGAAGTCTCGTAGGGCCCAGTGACGGCGTCAGGACTAAATTGTTTGGGGGCCGATTGAGGGCACATCAGTCTGGAAACGGAATGGGCAAGGACTTTTTTTCCAAAGTTAACCACATTAGGCACTTTGGCTTATGGGAAGAATAGGTGTCTCCTCACCGATCAATTTCATGTTGCGCTAGAATTACGTAAAATGCTCAGCTGAACAACATTTTCCCATACCATTTTTGGGGCAAAGGCTTAGTTTGGCCGTCAGAAATTAATGAAAGCCGCACTTTAGCACTGACAGACATACGAGAGTTCCGTGTTCCCAGCTGACATCTTTTTCCCGTAAACAGTTCACATAAGTGGGTTTTTATTGTCAGTTTAGTTTGGTTTTGTTGTTGTTGTCGTTAGGTTAGGTTATAGGTACCGGCTTCTGTTTGGCGTTTCACTTGTAATTAACTGGTTGGGGTTTGGCGTTTCACTTGACGGACTTTGGCCCAGTTGATGCTTTCCTGCGCGGCGCCATGTGCCTCGAGCCAGCCTGCCGGCAACAAGATGGCGTCACAGCCTACCTCCCGTAGTGCTAACTTTGGACCTAAATCACGGCCAAACGATGCGTTTGCCCCAAAAATGAAAGAGGAAAACATTATTCAGCAGGTAATTCTTAGTTCATTAAAAAAAAAAAGAAAAAAATCGGACGAGAGACACTTATTCTTCCCATGTTCCGGCACTTTTATTCCGTTTAATTCAACCAGAACGTAACCTAAGCTTCAATGCAGTGCAATTTATTTCTAAAATAAGCCCCATAAACACACAAAATAATTAGGCTACATATGTCAAATTGCTAAAAAACATAAAATGAAATAAAAGCTCTGTTTGTTCATATGGTTTTCAAGTTTAGCCTGGAGTTTTTTTATTATTTTATTTTCTGGTGGTGACCCGAGTGTTGGGGTTGGGGGGGGGGGGGAGGGAAAGACGGCGGGGGAGGCGTGAAATAATTGGGGGATCACGGCCCACCCGGATCCGTCCCTGGCAGGGTCTAATGCTGGACTGTCCATGTTAATTATTTCCCCATTTTTCGCGTGTCTCTATGACCAGCAACCGCATGCGGCCAGTTTTCGAATGATTATTTTTCTTTCGTGACTTACCTACAGGGCGTTTTAAAAAAAATGCTACACGTCGAATTTTTCTAAGTCCAACAACCAGTCCCCGTCGTTAAAACCCTTATCCCTGACCTCAGTAAAGAAATCAAGAAAGTTATTCCTGGCCTCAGGAAAGAAAGCTTCTATTTGCTTTCCAAATAAGAACGCAAAAGGTAACAAAAGCATGTGACAACCCTGGTTGGTGGGGAGGGGGGGGGGGGTCATAATAAACAATAAAAGTCCATAATTAGATTTCTAGTAAAAAGAAAAACAAACATTTATTTGGCCATAAAGCAAAATAGCCTACTAAAATAAAGGCTTTTACGGTATTTGGATTCCAAATAAAAACGAAAAAGGAACAAACGGTTGTGGCAACCATTTTTTCTTAAAACACATTGTACGTACAATTTACGTTGCGTAGGTTTTTACTTAATTACCCGTGAGATAAGATTGTACTCGTGTTTTGATTGGTCAAAGCAATGGGCTCACTTTCAGTAGCGTCAAACTCAATAGTCGGACGGTTCTAATTTATTTCAGGATTTCAGTATGCGAACGAGTCTTTCTTAATTTTAGCTGGCACGAGTTCAAATAAGGAAACATTTTTTGAAAAAAAATCTCAACACTGGCCTCTCAACTCGTTAAAATACAACAAATTTAAAGGCAGTACTTACCGCGGAAGCGTTCAAATTTTTCATCATTGCCAATATTACTTGCATCATTGTTGTCCAGAGTGGATTCACTCCCAGATAATGGCGACGACTGCAGGTTTCCGGAAGCCATTCTGTAAGCAACTCGGCTTGCAGCACAGATGATTTTTAAAAGCACCAGTTTGCCGTCTTCAGAGTAGAGACATGCGGTCTCTACAAGCGTGAACGAAAGTAGGATTTTAAAAGTTTAACTTTAAAATTGATCTGCAGCAGACCCTGAACACTCAGCAGTACAGGTCTGACGTGATGGTTGCAGAAAGGCGGAATGCATCGGAATCTATGACGTCATGCGATTGCGTACGAATAATTGAATTGACTACAGTTAAATGACAGTTAGCTGATCACTTTGAATATTTAGTTGTATGTATTATTACCGATGGTTAGGGGACGAACGAGACTACAGGAAGATTTCAAACAAGATAATTCATATTTATTTACGCGCGTATTTTATAGGTCGAATTCGCATCGGCGAGAGGTGCATTCGGTATTTCAGGGGGAGGTAAGATCTGAAGTGTTTCGGCGGGTAATTACAGCAGCAGAAAATTTATTGGACGTGTTTTTTGATCAGAATAAAGACTAACTGGCCACAACGGATTTTTCTCTCTCTCAAATAACTAACGAAAACAGTCTATAGGGAATTTTTTTACGGTAATAAAAAAAAAAGTACGATGAAGATTCGTAATGTGGTTACATCGGTTGACTTTCGAGCATTATTTAAACTAATTGGTCCCGGCGTAACACACACCAATTAGTAGGAACCTATTGCCCCGTTTGCTGTCGCACTGGCGTTTGTTTTGTTAAGGTCGAGGTCATTTGCCTTTCTCTTTTCCCATCCCCCTCCCCCTCCCTCGCTCTTTTCCATTCTGTTCACTTCTCCCTCCTTTCCGCTCCTTGTCCCCCCCCCCCTTTCCAAAATGGTTACGTCGTCCCGTTTCGCCAAAAACCGTCACGAAACTTTAGTCAAACGAAATTTAAAATAGGACTACCGTGCAATGGTCAGACATGCATTTATAGACAAACAAACACCCGTTTTGCAGAATTCCGTTTTGCAGAATATTTTTTTTTCAAATTATGTGCCTCGCTCGCACTACCGCGCTCGCTGAAGCTAAACACATGACATCAAAAACTGCAACTGATCAAACTTACTTAGGCATGCATCTTTAAATTCAGCAATGGTACATTTTCAAAGAATATTTTGATTCTACGAAACGGGAATTCCCGTTTGGGAAAGGGTAACCATTATGCGTATAACTAGCTACTCAGTGGCGTAACTAGGGTTTTGTACTGAGGGGGCAACACTAGGTATTTAGCCGAATGGTGTGGAGGGAGAACCGAACAAGAGCCCCGGAAGCTGATGCGTTTTTGCTATTTTACGGCATTTTCTGGCCTTGTAAAGTGCCGTTGGGAACATTTTTATAAAACCAGTTTTGCTGACTGCATTACACGCATAAAAAAATTGTTATGTAAATCTTTCAGTTTTTCATACTAGTTTTTCATACTTATTTTTTAAACACTGATACTTTGTTAGAAATGTTCATAATTTTAAGCAAAAATAAGGAATTAGTAATTCTAACTGTTTATCTTTACTGATTTTCGTATTTCTCCATTTGTTACCTGGTTACTGTAGTGATTTAAAGGAGAAACAGTAGAAGTTTAAATTAGCTAAGATGAAAGTTGCGTCTTTGATCTCAAAATGCAGCCATTTGACGGCAAATAATTTTTCAGCTATGGAAAAAGTGACTTGTCCAATTTGCCGAATAAGCTTTCAAAATCTCACAGAGGGGGCGAACCGCCCCTTTGCGCCCCTCCCCCTTCCCACTAGTTACGCCACTGTAACTACTCTTAAAAGAGAACCTTGACATTGAGCTAGTGACGACCAAACATTCTAAACAATATTTAAAGCATACGTTCTTCCGTCTGCATTACCAGTCTTCAAAACGCAAATAAATCAGTTGGTGTTATTCTACCAATACTTGTATCTGTTTGCCTTCAGGGCAGTAGCCAGGAAATTTTATATACCCCCGCACAAGAATTAAAATGAAGAGAGCCCCCCCCCCCACAAAAAATAAAGAAAAAATCCCATTCGCCACAATTAAAAAAATACCTTACCCACAGAAACAACTGCAAGTAAAATTACAAGTGGAATTGCAAATTTAAAAAAAAATTAAAGCAAATTCCTGTTAGACTGAATTTTATTTTAAACACACTTCTTTTCTGTCGAGCGTAATGTAACCATACGTAAACTAGGAAAAAGGTCTATGCTTCACGACTGTGAGGCAGAGGATGGCGCTTCGTTGCCATTGAAATTGTATTTCTTTTTTAATACCGTTAATCTTGTTTTTTTAACATAACTATAGTTTAATATGATTACCACTTTTTCTTTTAAATAACAATCATCACGAGTTATTTTGCGACTACGTGTTCAACAATTTAACTCTGCTCCTGGAGCTGACGTTTCGAAATAATGTAACCATTTTATCGTGTTGGACTTACAATCTTGTTGTTAGCTGGCAATCAAATTTTAAACGTAATCATTAATTGCTTCCAAACTGTAAGCATTATACATAAACAGGCCATTTTCACGTCGCTTAGGCCTACAGGAACTAGAAAGAATGCTCTTTCATTTGAATGCTTAACTTTCTACGCTACATGGTTCTCTGGAGCTGAACTTAGCACGAGTTTGTAAACAAAAATCAACGCTATAGTCCACTATAAAGGCCTCATCGCGTTTCGTGCTCTTCGGCCCAGTAGGCAAAACCCCCGCACGTGCGGTGGCTGCGGGGGTGCTGGCTACGGCCCTGTTTGCCTTTTAAATCCCCATTATGTAGAAATGAGGTGATAAATTTCGTGTACGTGAAATTTTGTCAAATTAGTTTTTGCGAAATGGGATTTGGCGAAACGGGATTTGCACTTTAGGCAAAATATTTTAATCTGCTTTCTTTTTGACGAAAAGGGAGTTCACCGTTAAAACCTTCCCTTATTTGTTCACCGTGTAACCATCGGCACTGCGCACAGCCAAATTATTAGTTGAAACAACAAGGTGCCAATTTCAAATTAACACGCTCGCCCGTTTTCGTTGATACCGTCCAAATTTTGAAATTTCATTGTGTAGTGACTGGCTGTATGTGTCCATCCCCTATCCCAAAACTAAAGCTAAATATACATAGCATAGCTTGTGCTTTTAAATGTGCACGTTTCGTTTTAATTTTCTTACATGTGTCAATATTTTATTGTGTTGCACAATAATCTTTAATTTTATTTTATGTTTGATTAATTTCGCGTATTAAAGAATCAGTAATAGGGGCTTACCGGGAGGGGGGAGGGGGGAACAGCGGGAAAAGTGGGTAAGTCCCCTCCCCTCCAACGAGACTCGAAAATCACGGTGAAAGATTGCAAATCGTAGACAAATAAGGCATTTAGTGCAATTGAAAAAATCTTCCAATTCGATTTTTTAACTTTTGAAAGGAAAAAAAAATTGCTGAAAATGCTATTTTATGGGGCCCCGAGGTACTTAGCCAAAAAGTACCCCCACTCCAAAGACCCCTAAAAAGGACATACCTTCTCACTTAATTTCGATCATCCTTCTTGAAATGGCTTTTGCGACATTATATAGGTTGTAGTGATTGTAGCAATCGCGCTTCTTGCGACGGAAAAATAGGAAAATGAATGCCGTTGCAACATTTACACACGTCGGTACTGATATTGCAAAACTGAGTCATACAGGAAAGCCAACCGTGAGGAATGTACCTTTAACTGAACTCAGGGATGATGCCGGTATAAAAAAAACGTGAAAATTTACCGCTGGTAAAAAGAGAGTGAAAAATGTGAAAAATACTAGTATATTGCTGTGAAAAAAAGGCAAAACGCACAACGAAGTAAAAACAATCAAATTATCCGCCCTAATTTTGGGCCCGGAATTACGTAGGCATGTCTGTGGTGAGAACACGAAAAAAAAAATTGGTTGGTTTACGGGCGGAGTCGCTTTGAATTCTCCTCTCTCGTTAGTGAAATTACAGAAGAGATTAAAATGGTTACGAACAACAAGAAAAATTTGTATTAACGAATTGTGAAACTAGTTTGATATGTGAAAAGCTGGAGTGTGAAAAAAAAAAATTGGAAACAGGTATGCGAAATTACAATGGTTGGTAACCAAAAAAAATGTTATTAAAGAATTGTGAAACACATACAAAAATGAAAAGTAGTTTTGTAAAAAATTCAAATAAAAAAATGAAAAACAGGCATGTGAAAAAATGAACGCAGGTGTTTGAAATATGTGGAAAAAAAAGAAAAGTGGGAATGTGAAATAAAAAAGGAAAAAAAACTGGTACTCCCAGCAGCACCCCCTATAACTCTGACCGCATTTTCAATTCCAATTTTTTTGTCCTCCCCACCGCCCCGATCCCCAACCCCACCCTCCGACGAAAAAAATTCGTAGGAGCGCAAATAAAGCAGATTTAGCCCATAAATTCGCAAATACAGTGGATTTAAGTTCGAATCGGGTAATTAAAGCGGATTTAATTAAACCGTTCCGTGCATAGAACGTATTCTTTAGCCACAGATTCTGAATTTCTGTGTCGTTTTAGCTTCGTCTGCATCTACTTCCACGGAATTGTCAATCCTTTCTCCCCTTTCCTACGTTTTCAAATAGCCGATTGCTTGTAGCTTTTCATCTGTATTAAGGACGGAAAAGCCAAAGGCTCTACAAGAGTTAAATAAATACAGATGCAAACCTATTTACGTTGACTTTTGGACTTATATGTCAGACTGCTTTTACCTGTATTTGTTATGTACTGTTTGTATAAATTAGGCACCGTTTCTCAAATTATGGGCACAAATACCCATTGTGTTGTCGCGCCCTTTCTTTCGTATCCTTCCTTTCTTCGTTTTACGAATTTCATCGAATTTCGTGGGGTAGGAAATTTATTTCATGCGCTGAAAGAAGTTTTTACGGGCCATGACTTACGTGTGCAATAAAATAATAACATCGAAAGTAAGAACATCTAAACTGCTTTATTTAAGTAAATGTTGTTTTTTTCCCCCAGGGTTAATTGACCGGGGAGGGGGGGGGGGGGGAGATGTCCACTGAGAAACTGTCTACTGTAGTTTTTAAGGTGGAAATGTCGCCTGGGTGGGTGGGAGGGGGGTAATGCCCACCAATCAATGAGAATACTCCTCTGTTACCAGATGTCGGAACTAATACTCCTTGTTCTGGAAACTGTTAACTCTCTCTCTCCTTGTCATGATTGGAGGTTTCCCCGTTCGAATCATCTGGTTTCTCCCCCTTTTCTCCAACCCCTCAATTCGACTTTCTTTTGGTTCCAATGATCGGCTAGAGTTCAAACTTGAGCCAATTCAGCTGCTTTTTTCCTGTAAATTTCGTTTATGGTTTTACAATATCCGCCCCAAACCAAAGCCAATGCCAAAGCCAAAGCCAACCCGCGTAATGTTATAATGTAAAGAACCAACCACTACCTGTAGTGGTTGGTTCTTTACATTATAACATTACGCGGGTGTACGGGTAGCTGTAAGCACTGGGGCCTCAGATTCGATAGGCGTCTTTGTCCCAGTTGTACATGTCTGGCTTCCTACAGACCCGGATTCGAGCCTGGGACGGGAAGTGGATATGTACGGGTTCTTCTCTGTTGGTTTCCCGCCCGTACAACGGGGGTTTCCTCCGGGTACTCCCGTTTCTTCCCTCCTGCGGCAAAAAACAACTGTTTACGATGGTGGTTCCTTCCGCTTAACTTCTGCCGCTCGGGCCTTCAAAAGCTGTATAGCTACTGGCCGACAACATCTATTCTATTCTATAATTTCAAAAGTCGAAACGATAAGTAGTAAAATAATTAACAACAACACCCCCCCGAAAACATTAATTTACGAAATATAAATGCAAAATTATTACGGAATGATATCTGATAGCTACCACGATTTTACTTTTATATTTATTTCCATGATTTTTTTTTTCTAGTTCTCAATTTTTTTTTTTTTTTGAACTACGTCTTTTTTCTTAAGCTCACGTAAAACTCCAGCGACTTATTTTTAACAGCTTGTTTGCTTACTACGGTACCTTTAATGGGCCTATCAAAGATCATGGTGGATGACTGGGAGGTGGAATAGCAGCAGGAGTCACGGAGTGTCTAGCAATTACTAGAAAACTTACTAGAAAAACTCCTTTCTTTGCTAAGCGTTTTGTTTTGTGGGAATGGAGCCAAACGGAAATAGGAATTCAAAATGTGTTTCGAGACTACAGCGTAGGGGTCTACATCAGACTTGAAGTCAAGTTTGCACTGTCAAAATGTTGTGAAGGCAGAAAATAAGAGAGTTACCTTGATCAAACGTATTTTTTCGTCTGGTGATTGAAAATCGATGGTTCAGACCTTCAAGGTCTATGTGCGGCCGATTTTAGAATATGCGTGTCCAGTTTGGTCACCCTATCTGGTGGGTAGCATCGACTTGATTGAACGTTCCAACGTCGTTTTACGAAGTCTTTGCGAGGGCTCAAAAATAAGACACACACCGAACGTTTAACGGTACTGGGCTGGTCCCACATGAATTAAGGAGGTTGTAGGCAGACCTTCAATAATTGGGTTACTTTCTTTTAAATAATCTTATTGTTTTTGATTACTGTAAATTTTTCGAATTACGTACTGGTTCACGAACACGCGGCCATCAGTTTAAACTAGTTGCGCCCCCTTGTAAAAAAAAGATGTGCGGAAATATTTTTTTGCAAACAGAGTTGTTGCAGCATGGAGAATAGGCTCCTGACAGAAGTAGTAACGGCAGCAACACTCGAGTCATTCAAAAAAATCCTTAAACATGCCTCGGTTCCAGTCCAGACCATTTTAATTTGAGAATGTTGTGTTGTTTTGAGCTTGTTTTAGTGTTTCTACCATACTTGAAGTGCCTATTTGTTTGAGATGTTTTATTTAATTTTATTCTCTTTTCTTATTGGATATGCGTCAGTGTTCATAATCTTGACCCTGCATTTTTCCGTTTGGCTTTTTGTGTCAATAAATCTTTTATAAAGAGGTTTAAGGTGCTCCATCGTCGCTCGAGACGTTGATGACTAACTTTCAGCAACTGAGCTGCTGCACCTTTGGTGGTTTAAGAAGGCTATTTTCATAATATTTACTAAATTGCATTAAATGCCTTACTTGTGTTAGGAGGCGGGAAGGCGAAGCCTGTCCTTCCACACCACCCGGGCGTGGCATTGCTTAACATGCTTGTCGAAACATTACGTGCAGGGGCGTAAATTAACATGGAGGCGGAGGGTGAGGAGGCAGGGGGATAAGCTGGCTTGCCTCCCCCTCCCCCCGCACTCAGAACGAGCTGTGGGGCATAAAACTCATTGGAAAAATCGAATATATTCGTTATTTTCTTCAAAACCTTTTTATTACCCCTGATGGAGCCACACATTAGGCAATGCGAGAAAAATATTTGTTCAGTAAAGGTAAACTGGTTTAGACAAATTATCAGAAAAACCAGGAGGAAATGAAAAAAAGATACGCAATTACTGCGTATGTTTTTTTTTTCATTTCCTCCTTGTAACACCAAAGTTCAAGAACAATACAAATAGGGATGACAGGGATCCTGCGTCACTCATTTAAATAAAAGGGCTTCATTTTTGCGTGAAAGTGCTGCGAGGACAAGGAGCACCATTTCCACCCCTCTTTGAAAACTAACATTATTTTATATTATAAAAAATAAGAAACAGAAATACATAAAAATGCCTTTATTTAGGCTTTATCATTGGTACAATGTCTATTCCTCATTAGAGGTATTAAAGCTCGCGTTAGAAGCTTTTGATCATAGTTTTTAACACAATGTATATTTTTTTGTTTGTATTTTGTTGATGCTGGGTGTGTATACACATTGTGGAATAAAATATTTGTACTCCAGGTCAGTTCATATCGTGTCGGGTTATTAGTCGGAGCCGTAGCCTCCTGGCATCATAGGCATTTTACCGTTGGCGCCAACTTTGATGTTAATATGATGAGTGGGCAAGAATCCTCCTTTGCCTGCTTGATAAGTGCTCTTCTGCGTTCCTCCCATGCTCTGGACATTGTATTCGCCTTGCGCTTGTCCGTTGGAGCCCGTCTGCTGGTGGTCATGGGCACCAGCTGCATATTGGTATGACCAAGCGCCGCCGCTATTGCTATCTTCTGCCATTTTGTATCCGCCGCTCAATCCGGCGTCCTGATAAGTTTGCTTGTGACTGCTGCCGCCATAACCGATTTTGGCCGATGTTTCAACCATTGGGTTATAGCCTGCCTTTCCGTCAGCACTGTAGCTCACTTTCTGGGATGATCCATCGTGATCAACAGAGTACTGCCCGATTACTGCGCCTCCAGACGAAGATTGACTGTGCATTTGTCCCAAAGTTTGGTAGTCAAAGGAGTAGGTACCTCCTGCACCTGCAGAACTACCTTGAGAATCAGAATGACCGCTGTATCTGTTGTTGCCAGAATGTGCACCGTAACCACTGTTGTCACCATCACTGTAACTCTGTGACTGCTGATCAAAAGACGATCCGGCGGCTGCAGAGGCTTTTTGGTGGGCTTCGTAGAATTCAGCCGAAGGTTTTGGGATGTGGTCTCCTTCTGGCAAAAATCCGCGCTCGTCCGCTGTGTATGTAATGGCCTTCTTCTGTCCATCTTTACCAGTGTAGCTGTACTGACCCTTGACCTTGCCGGCAACGCCTGACTCGCTCTTGGATTGGTCACCCAAAGAATAGGTGTACTCGTACTGTCCGTTTGGGTCAAGTTTCATACTGTAGTCGCCAGCATTTTCACCAGTGGAGCCTCTGTAAGATGATGCACTGCTGGAAGATGCAGCTCCATAAGATGAAGCTGAATTGTAAGAAGATGCTCCACCATAGGATGAGGAAGTTCCTTGGCCATAACCGCTATGAGACTGCTGTTGATGTCCACCATCTGCAACAGGAATGTGATCGCCCACAGGTTGAAATCCACCTTCGTCAGCAGTGTATGAGATTGCCCTGTTTTGACCAGTAGGATCCGTGAAACTGAACTGTCCCTTGACTCTTCCATCAGCACCTCTGCTCTCCATCTTGGACTGATCCGACAGACTGTACTCGTAGTTGTAAGTACCATCAGGCATCAGGGAAAGGCTGTAAGATCCTTGTCCACCTCCGCCACCCATAGGT
>JAHWFP010253103.1:57881-89496 GCA_023313725.1 Lithobius niger
TAGGTACGGACAAGGCCTAGGGTCGTTTGCATGCTATCTTAATGTAACTACAATATTCTTGTCACGGAAAGCCAAATGGGCTAGAAATTTTGCCCTTACCTAGAGATCGAACAAATGAACCGATTTTCAATTTGTATAGCTTAAAATATACAACCGGACAGGGTCTTTTGGACACGATTTTGGTGCGACTGCAGTATTCTCGTCAGCAGAGCAATAATTACTGTAGAGCACTGGGCAGAAATAATTAAGTGGAGAACAAATTTTTGCAGAAATTTTGCAGAAAACATAAATTTGGTGCACAACAGTAATAATCGAATCACCCATGGACCCCTATGAAATACCCCAAAGTGCCTTCAGTGCCCCCCCCCGTGCTAGAACCCCCCCCCCCCGTGATGCCTCCCAGGGGTTTGGGCAAAAAATCCTTATAGATCAAGCTATAAACATGAAATTGGGTGCAAAAGTCATACTTAACAGCATAAAACGAATCAGCCATGGAAAAGACTCTCTTATAACAGTTATTTTAAAGTGGTTACAGTGTTCTTTTCTGTGTTATTCTTGCTGAAACAAGAAAAAAAATAAGGGATATTAGTATTAAAAAACGCTTATAATAAGCGTATAAAATACGGATGTAAGCCTTAAAAAACTTAAAGCCCTAAAGGAAAAGATATTAGAAAAAGACATGTACATCATCAGCGTCGCACTAATACGTGTAAAAAACCTCCAGCTTGTTTTTTGGGTCGCTGGAGATTCTTTTACACGTATTAGTGCGACGCTGATGGCTTACATGTCTTTTTCTGATATCTTTTCCTTTAGGGCTTTAAGTTTTTTAAGGCTTACATCCGCATTTTATACGTTTAAGCGTTTTTTTAATACTAATTTGTACTAAAGCTGAACAATTTCGGTTAGGATTGATGGAAAGAATACATCCCCACCTTTCGGAAAATTCTAGGCATGTCCATTTCGGGCTATTAGAGGGCTCGCAAGACCACTTTTGAAAACGAAAATAACCATATGCTTTCGCTGCCACGCCATTACATCTTTACCTTTATATGGACAGGTGAAACAATGTCGGTTAGGATTTATCGGAAGTATAGACCCCAACTTTTCAGAAAATCCTAAGCATGTCCAATTCGGGCCATTAGAGGGCTCGCAAGAGTTCTTTGAACACCAAAATCAATATATAACAACCAATTAAAAAAAGAAGCGTTTGTGCGAATTACTATACAATCCATATCGCCGTTAGCTGCTATTCACGAAATTAAAACTGCTGGTTAAAATTAGGCCTAAAAGCTGACAATTACGGCTAAAATGTAAAACAAGCCTAAGAGCTAACACATTTTTAACCGGCAATTGTGATGGCTACTGCTTTTAGGTTGGTATAATAGAGATAGCTGTTGTAGTGCATGATGGAGGTGTGCGCCTCAACATTGGAAGTGGGGGAACTGTACAGAAGACCGGTGCGACTAGGCAGTCGCTGTAGCGGCTTGTTTAGTTTACTAGTTTATTTAGTTTGCTTTTTTGTATGAAGCTTTTAGTTAATTCAAGGGGACCTTGATTTCCTTGAATGCAGGGTTCGTGCATTACAAAATTAACCATTATCAAGGCTTTTTCAAGGCTCTTAAAGGCTTACGACCAATTTCAGTGTTCTTTGCACAATAGACTATCAAAACTACATTTTAATTCTAGCATTTTACCAGCCGTCATTGTTAGCACCATTTGTGTTCCTAGTTGCAGTCGGTAGCTAAACCGTCATAAAGAGTAATGAACATTATTGTCCTTCCTCCTCCCAATGGCCAAGAGGAAGGAGGTATACAGCAAATAACATCGAGTGGCCAGCACTTGCTTGGCTGTTCCTTCCGGCAAAAATTGCTTGTACTGCGCGGCAGCGCTCTAGTAAAGCACCGTTTTCAAAAGAAATTGAGTCGGCTGACAACTATTTCTATTTCATTTAATTAATTTTATATTTTAATTTCAAGGCCGTTTCAAGGCGCCGACAACAAAAATTTCCATTTTAGGTTTTTGAACTCTTGAATTTTCGGTTTACAAATTCAAGGAATTCAAGGTCGTGTACGAACCATGTGAATTTATGAAGTAAATTTCAAGCAGAAAAATTACGATCTGAAATGCTGCAAGGTCAGAAATCGTAAAATAACCTAGAGTTACAGCCTCTTCCCACCTCCACCTCCTGGGGGTGCTGTAACTAAAGACACTTTGGTAGATTTAGCATGACGCCCCAAAGGAGTATTAAGTATAAAACAAAATCTGCACCATAAAGTTCAAAATCCTTTATTTACTGTATATTCAGACAATACAGTAGTTTTACTGTTTAAAGTAAGTCACGGGGAGACTTTCCCTCCACCCGCTGTGTCTTGGAACGTTAAATGATATAAAGTCAAATTTCACGATTTCGCTCGGTTCCATTCTATGCCTTATCTGGAAAAAAGAAAAAGAAATGTGCTATAGATTAATGAAACTCTTTTTGCAAAAGATTTTCAAACGATAAACTGGCAGTATTAATTGAAACAAAATTGTAATCATTTTTAAATACCATAAATCGCCTATTAAACGCCCATGGGCTGTTAAAATTAATTCGATAAAAAAAAAAGGGAGTGGAACGTAACAGAATTATAATTCGAATCATAGCGCTAAAACTTAGCCCTAACTTCATCGTGGAAAATGCGGTGTTTATGCGATCATTCACCTAAGTGATCTGGGTTTGGTCTAGCGTTAACGCAATGCTATTTATTCTCAATTGTTTAAAAATTTATTAGTTTACTAGTTTATTTAGCCTTGCTTCATGTACGAAGTTTTTAGTTTATTTTTGTGCAGAAAAACTAGGATTCCATTGAATGTACGAAGCTTTTAATCAATTTTTAGCAGAAAAATTAAGATCTAAAATAATTTAAGGCGTGAAATCGTGAAATAACGTAGTTACTACCCTCCTCCCCCCAATAATTTTAAGCGAAAGGGGGGAGGGTAACTGCTTTCACAGGGCAGTTAATAGACGATTTACAATAATATGTTTAAGTATTAATTAATAAGAAGCAAACTAACGATAGTTTAAGTGAATCAACTCAATCTTGACCTTTTCAGAGATGTTATATTAATAAACAAAAACGGAACGTTAAATGTTTAGAGTAAGGATCTAAAAGTCAAAACCTAGAAGGAACACGGACAAGCTTTGACAGTCAGGGCCTAGCTGTAAAATTTTGTCAGCAAGAGGCTGGAAAGCATTAGACCCTTACTACCCGGTGGTTAGATTAGTTCTAGTCTCTTCGGACTGAACGTGTGTATGAACGGTTGTAGCAGGTTTTCTTTGTTCTTACAATATTGTTTTGGAACTTTAATAACACAATTTTCTTGTGAAGTTTGGCATTTTGTCTTTTGATGCTTTAGAATTTTTATTATATTTCGTAGATTTATGGTAGAGGATTACCATAATGCTGTCTGCTACGAATATGCTGGCATGTTACTAAATTGAAAAATAATTTTCAACGTAAAGCAAAGCAGGAAACGTATAACCATACTACCACTTGATCATCACATTGGTCATTGTAGGAAGATTTCCAGTTTTTCGTGAAAATGTATTTATTGTTGACCACCGGGTAGTAAGGGTCTAATGCTTTCCAGCCTCTTGCTGACAAAATTTTACAGCTAGGCCCTGACTGTCAAAGCTTGTCCGTGTTCCTTCTAGGTTTTGACTTTTAGATCCTTACTCTAAACATTTAACGTTCCGTTTTTGTTTATTAATTCGTGTTACTTTTAGAATTGCAGCTAAACTGTAAAACAGTGCAGTTGACAGTCAAAGCTGATAGTTTAACACAAGAGACCCTAGGCTGACCCTTACTAATCTGGCTATCGCCAATGGTAACAATAGAAACAAATCCTTTAATATTCAGTCTATGTCTCGCAGCTGGCGTTTGCTAATTGGTATTGTTGCATAATAACAATGTTTAAAACAATGTAAAACAATCAATCTGGTGGTTTAGAGCTCCGTAACCCCTGAACCACTTGACCAATTAGAAAAGGCCTTATGAAAAGGGCACATCTACAGAGCAATACCTGTAAAATGAGCTAAGAACCAGCTTTATTGGACAAATGGTTTGACCTGTAGAGAGGACAGACGAAAGTATCCCCAGAACAACAACAACAACAACAAGAAGTTGAACAAGAAGTTGTCTATTTGGCCCCTGTCTGCATCTCGGGTTTGGCTGGACCGAATTTCACAATTTTTGGACTGCAGACAGGCCTTTACTAGTCAAGGCTAGACTCCAAATTTGGTTTAAATATGTTTACTTTTGACGGAGTTATACGCTCTCAAAGTTGAGAGTTTAACACAGAGGTCCTAGGTCGACCCTTACTAACACTGGCTATCGCCAGTGTTAATAAAAACCAGAGAGAGAAGTAAAAGGGCGTACTCAAGCGTGGTATTGAGACCGGGAAACCTCTGTTCACTTCAGGGCCCAATGTATGTTCAGAATAGGGCAGATTAATTTATAAATGCAAATCTACTGAAATTGGGTGGGGTCAATGGAGGTGGTCAGAAATTCTTCGGTAACTACTGTATGCAGTTGCTTGGCATGTAACAGATAATTAAAAAGTAATGCGTTCAAAATCGAACGCAGGTTCAAAATACGTGCAATTCACGCACTAAACTAGGTGACAGATTCAGTGTCAATGTGCTACTGTCCTCAGACCGAAAAAAAGGGAACTTGTTCGGAATTCGGGAAATCAAAACTGAATTCACTTAAGCATATCTGTTTGTTCTGTAAATTGTGATTCACTGTCCCGTTTCCCGTTTTCTGCACCCATTTTCTTTCTTTTTTCATGCATTCCGTACCCTCAAACCCCCCTTTTGGCCATTTAGTTTTTACCTGAATGTAAATTTAGTCTAGATTTAATGAGTGTTGAATGAATTCCCGGTTTACGTTCTGAAGACGGTGGCTAGTTGGCACCGAAACTGCCATCTTAATTTAGTGTACGAATTTTATTTACAGTATTTTGATACTACGTTCGACTTTGAAGTGCATTATTTTTTTTTATATAATTTAAGGTTGTGCTGAGGAACTACAGTTATAATCAATTCATTGCCAGCTGGAGGAGTATGTAATTAGTCTCTTACGTTTGACTGCAGATCATCTCCAATTTGACAGAATCTTTTTTCGTAGAATCCAGTTTCGCTGAAAAATGTCCATCAGTTACTGCGAAAATGCATTAGAGCAGTGGCAATAGACGCCAGATTTACTTGCGGCACTGTCATCACGTGACCGTGGATACTCGACTTCTGGCTTGGTCCAGTGTAATGGAGAGGACAAAAGATCACCCTTGTTATTTTCGTTTATCGTGTGTGATTAGCGTTGATGTCACGTTGTTTCCATCAAAACGGCATACACTTGTAGGATTTTTGGTTGCGGCCATGAACGAGAGGCAGATGGCTCGTCCTTTTTTTTTCGATTTCCAGCAATTCAGCAAATCGTAAACGAGTTAGGCGGTGCTAAACCAGCCAAACGTCATCGGCTTGCTTTGAACGGAGTGCTTACCTCCGTTACAAGATGGCGGCACGCGTTGTTCCGTAGCCATTAGCAACGAACAGAGTTTGATCTTATTAACGGTGCTCTATTCCAAACTCGCAGAAATTATGCCCGGTTTGCATGAGCAAATATGCGAAAGAAAAATATGACCACTTTAGCGCTGTATTGAGATCCCGGCTTAAAGGGGAAAATGTGTTCCTACAGCACAAGCAAATTTCGTATGATCGAGCGCACGCAACAAGATGAACCATGCTACGAGGGCACCGCTGGTAGTATGAAACATCAACTGAAGGTGGCGCGTTTCGTGCATTGTTACATGCATCGAGATTTCAGAGGCCCTAATGAGGGTGTGACCAAAGCCACCTTAGAGAAGAAGGCCGTGTCAACCGTATAGCTCCCGCAACGCTGGCAATTCGCCGCTGGAGGGCACTTCTGACATGTACCAAAGAAGAACGATAACTTTGGTAGGACAAGCACAAATAGGCCATTTTTCACGTTACAAACGTACTTCCGGTTTAGGCCAAGGATTAAACGAAGAAGGCAGCCATGTTGCGGGACGGAGACTGCTGTAAGGAGACGGCCATGCTGGTGTTAGTTTTTTTTTTATTGTACCTCCAAAATTCAACAACTGCACCACGAAGCCATGGCTTGTATGTGGTGTACATTAATCATAGTAATTACAGCAACAATTTTAAGGAATTTGAAAAACACTCAAAATATATTAATTTTTAGAACAAATTCAACAAATCTGAAAGAGAAAGGAAAAAACACTCAATATTTCACAGTAGCCTACAACAATTTCAAACCTAAGAAAAAAAAATGTAAACATTTCAGATCGGAGACAGATACGAAATGAGATAACGAATATTTTTAGCTGTTAAGTTAGAAGAAGCAATTGTGTTAAAAATTGTTGAGATGTTTGAAATGGCAAATACTCGAAAGATTTGTCTGGTAGCTTATTGCAAATACTTGGTACATAGTAACCTTTTAGTTTTTCTCCAAATTTGTTTCTGGTCATTATTGGAAGAAAGGAAAAATTTTTTGTTTGATATTTCTTATCCTTGATAGTGGTCTGTCGTCTATTTTTCATGTCGAAAATTTTTTTTGACAGAATGATATAATTGTATAGCTGTGTTATGTTATGTGCAGTGACGTCATATTACACCAGAAAGAGCGAAGCCTGCAATGACAGCCAATCAAAAATGCAAGGAAGCGCTTCTATAAAACTTTCCATAACGAGCTGTAGACGTGACTTTCTACCCTATGATTATTAACATGGGAGCCATGTCCTTAGCTAGTAGCTAGCCTGTTACACAAATCAACGTTATTGAGGGAACATTTTCTCCGTAAACGACACGTTCCCACACTTTAATGTTGAAGTTTTCTTCGTTACTGGACCCAATACACCTGATTCCAACGATTTGCAAAGATTTCTACCGCATGGGGAATTTACAACAGTAGGCTGAATAACGTACACGGTCGCTACAGTAATAATGGACACAGTCACTCCACTTGGCGGCAACACACCAGCTTGTGTTTAGAAGGTCTGCCTTTGAAGGTTGTGATATCATTCAACCAGGGAAAGGCCGCCAAGGTTAATCCCATTAGCCAAGTTAATCCCACCGACTAATCCCTTTGGACCTTAAATGAAAACTTGAAAATTTCTACCTCGCATAGTTGTGGTTTAGTTTTCATTTTACTTTCGATCTATTAGTCGATGCCATTAACTTGGCTAATAGGACTAACCTTGGCAGCCTCTCCCTGGTTGAATGATATCACTACCTTCAAATGCCGACCCCTTGTGGAAGCATGGTAGCTTCTCTTATACCAGTTTTCGTTTTGGGTGGATACTGTCTATAGCTAGCTAGTAGTTAGCTAGTAACGTTTTTTCCCGTGATAAATCCCGTACGACTTCTTGTTCATGGCTACCGAATAATTGGGAAGGCCTACACACCTGAACGTTTACACACGAACACATGGTAATCTGAACAGTGTCCTTTTGTTGATGTGGGGCTTGTATATGGACAAATGAGTGAGAGAGTTTTGAAATTTGCAACCAAGGAATTTAAATTTCGTTTCTTTTTTCATGTTGCAACAAAAGATTTAAAGCAACAATGACTTGGATAATCAGCCATGGTCCTTAGATTTATCGAAAAAGCCTGGACGAACTAAATCTGGACTACAACAAAAGACAAAATAATCAGTCATTTACGCTCCCGTGGATTTCGGAACAATAAAGGGATGCACATTAGATCATTGTTACGCAATAATAGAAGCAACCACCAGCAAACGGGAGTTTTATTAATAATCGAAAAACAAAATGCTTTGCGGTATGATGTTTTAATAACAGTGAACTTCAGGGATTTCTCTATGACAAAACGCGAACCGAGAAAGCAAACGAACAAAAATCACAATTTGGCAAATGTAACGGCTTATTTACAGACAAGAAAAATTCCTAAAGAAAAAAGGTGCACACACATGTATGTCACATTTATCAGTCCTAAGTTACATGTGTCTATTAACTGTATGCAATTAAAAACATATCTTATCTTTCGAGCATAAATCACAAAACAGTCGAAATCTTTGCAAATTGTGAAAAATGTAAGGGGAAATCGCAGGGAAAAAACAAAATACCTGTAGGAGAATGCACTGATTGAGTGAGCAAAGCGAACGAAAATCAGTGTTTGTAAGGCAGTGTGCACAAAAATGGGATTGTAGAAACCTAAGTATGTGAATCATGGAAATACAATAAATCAAACCGTGTCAATTTGGCTGATGTAACAGTTATTAGGAAATGGCAAATGTGAAAATTATCATTGAGTAAACTTATAGGCGTAAAATAATTCCAGAAAAAAAGAAAGGTAGTGATGAAGATAGTGACTTTTGTAGTTTGTCCTTCACCACCCTATGAAATGTGTGATATTCAGCCAAAACCAACACTAGTATAAGAAACCCTTAAGTAACTAAAAAGAATCGGCCTTTGAGAGCAGTGATGGCAACTAGGGAAAGGCCGCGAAGGATAATCCTATTACCCAAGTTAATCGCACTGGCTTGTAGTTAGAAAGTTGAATGAAAACTAGAACATTGCTACTCACGGTAGCAGTCTTCAAGTTTTCATTTAAAGTCCAAAGGTGCGATTAACTTGGCTTATAGGATTAACCTTGGTGGCATCTCCATGGCTGAATGATACCACTACCTTTAAAGGCCGTGCCTTTTTGGAAAATTGGTGGCTTCTCTTATATCAGTTTGAATCTGCATAAATGGACCTAATTTCTATGAGTTTGGAATTCCATTTTTGCAGAAAACTAACCTCAAAATTTATTTCTGCAAAATGGACATTTTTTCCTGCGAAATTAGATTCTGAGAAAATTGGAAGATACCGATCCGGCGAGGACTTCCCTTTACTGAGATTATGGATTGAAAATCCTTTATATTGTGCCAAAGTAAAGATAAATACGGGGTGAGAATCTGTGATGCTTTGAAACTGGGGTTTAAAGTGGGTGCATTGGTCGAAGCGTTGCGCAATTAACTTAAAACCGAAACTAGTGTTGCTACTTTTGTCGGCAGGTGGCAGTCTGATAGAAAAAGAAACGCTAAACGGTCAATGGCAGATGTCTTTGTTATTCCCCCCACTCCCTCCCTTTCTTTTAAATTTCTTTTCCCTGTTGGGAAGTGTTTTTTTGCTGTTATAGTTAGTAACGATTTTTTTTCCGTTTTTGTGAATGTAATTTGTAATTTTTGCAACTTTATTTACTGTTTTTTTTGTGGTTCGCATTCTTTTCGCTAATAATAAAAAAGTAAAATGGATATCGGCTTGGACCGTACGAAAAATGATTGCATAATAATTCGAACTGATCACAAATGAAAAGATCGGGGAAAAAATGCTTTCAATGCTCACTTATGACTCGGTGGGGGGAGGGGGGGGGGGCTAGGTAATGAATCCTCATAGGGCCCCAGATGTCTTGAGCCGGCCCTGCTGCTAGGTCTGCCAATACTAATTTCCAAGAATAATAACACGATTATTTTATTGTTGTATTCATTGGCGGTAAGCTGCTTGAATAAAAAAAAAATGTAAACAGAATTTTTATAAGGTTATTCATCAATTCTATGGTTATGACCGTGAAAGTTGAACCAAAATGCTGGTGACAATTGCAATGCATAAAGAAGTACGACCATTCAACAATATTGTCAAAATTACTCACGTATTTTTCTCGGAAGTGAATTTCTGCTTTCAAGTAAACGCTGGCTTCTTTCGGCCAGTATATTTGTCAATACTCCTCTTTCCCCAGGGACCGACTGAAAAGAAAACAAAAATGGAAAATGTCAGATGTGTTACCATCCGACATACTCTTCTTAGCTGTCTCCATCAGATGGGGCGTGCAGGAGGGCAGAGCGTGGTACGATTCCACGGCCTCGCACCCCCCTACGAGAAGTGGATCCTTATGTGGAATGTAAAAAGGAAGGATCTTGATGAAGAAAAATGTTGAACGCCTAAGAGATCTGTGATCTACTCACCTTCTTTTACGTGGATGGCGGCATTCACTGGTCCAGGTGGAAGGGATCAACAGCATACAAGTAAATTCCTGTTATGACATCACTTCCGGTTATGACATCACACCTTGGATTTGTACAAAGTTTGTGTTTTGTGTGATATTGATGATATTAGTGTTAGTGACGCGGTGAGTTTAGGTGATATTGAACAACCTTTAAACAATCAATTGTTATTATTAGTGGAGATTGTTTTTAACCAAAATCTGACGTATTGAGAGTTATAGTTGATTTTTAAAGTACATTTTTGTAAGTTTACACCCATAACCGTTACGGTCAGTCCAGTGAGTTACGTGTCAAAACAAAATTCGAGAAAATTCAGTCCAGATGTAGTTCTGGACTCGAACACACGGCCTCCCAGGCCTTGGTGCAGTTGGGCAGGGCTACATGCACCATATCATATGTGCAACTTCTAATATGGCGCATATAGCCCCGCCCAACTGCGGCAAGGCTGGGAGACTGGGAACTGCATCTGGACTGAATTTTCTTCGTCGGATCTTTCCTTATATAGGGAAAATATTTCCCATGATGCATCACACCAATAAAGTTGGCACTGTTCCAAAAATAGAAAAGTTGGCACAGTTCCAAAAATTAAAAAAATGGCACGGTTCCAAAAATAAAAAATGTGGTGCAGTTCCATAAAATAAAAAAAAATTAGTATGGTTTTCAAAATCTGTCAAGTACAGCACTCTGCCACACGCGGATTCATTCAAGATCCTCAACAAAAATCTCATACAAGTAAACTTGAGACTTCGTAACATGACGTGCGACTTACCGACTTACTCCGGTTTCTGCATCCTCAAACTTTCCAAACTCACAATGTATGAATTTCACTACGAGTTCATGCGTCCAAAATATGGAGACCGAGCGCGTTTACTTTTCACGGATACCGACAGTCTGTTTTATGAGGTAGAGACAGAAGATTTTTACCGGGACATGGAAATTGAGTCAGATAGATTCGATATCAGCAATTATGATCCATCGCATCCTCTATATAGTATTAAAAACAAACAAGTCCTGGGGAAAATGAAGGATGAGACGGCTGGCATCCTGGTGAAAGAATTTGTAGGTTTGAAAGCAAAAATGTTCTCAGTTTTAGTAGGGGAAGAGAGTATTAGAAAGGCTAAAGGGATTAGTAAAGCATTTATCCAAAAAAAGTCTCAGTCACGAAAACTACAAAAAAAGCGCTATTTTCTAAAACATTTTCGAAAGCCTCGTGGATGAGCATTCAAAGTAAGGATCATCAGCTCGCTACGGTTGAAATTTCAAAATCTTCCATATCTCCTTACGACAATAAGAGATTCGTGTTGGACGATGGAATTAATACGTTAGCGCATGGTCACTACAGAACGGGTATAGCGCATGATTTTATAGACGATATAATCGATCCGATGGAGGATGAAGAAGCTGAAGAGCAAGCTTCGCTGGAGAAAGATGAGGAGGAAGAAGCATCAGCTACTGAAATACCAAAATGAAGCGAAGAAGAAAAAATAGTGGCTAATAAAAGGAAAAGAGAAACGTGAGATAGAAACTGTCGAACAGAGAAAAGCTAGGTTGGAGAAAATAACCGCTACTTTTCGTAAAATACTTGTGACTAGAAACTGTCAAACAGAGAAAATCTCGGTTGGAGAAATTGGCCACCGCTAAAGGAAGAAAATTAATATGGTCTGTTGTAGTATCAAGTAGAAATCAAGTAGAAATTATTTAAAAAGATAAACTGCTAATGTTATCAATCCAGCTATTAAATTTTGAATCATATCCCTTCCACTTAACGAAGTAGAGCATTTTCCCATCTCTACCTTTCTTTCGTCTTAATACTTTCCCCACTATAAATAAATTGGGAACGAGAGTGTTTCGAATTTCTTGTTCGTAGAAACCTCCGAGCACCGGTTCGTTCAATTCGTCTTTTAATAGATAAGTAACAGCTTCGGTTTTTTGTACTTTACGGATCGTGAAAACTTCGTTAGTAAAATTTTGTAAATACCCTTTATCAAAAATTATCTTAACTTTAGAAATTCTGACTAATTTGGGTTTTTTCAACGATTGTTTCGGTTTAATTTTCAGTGACGATTCGTGACGTTTGGTTACTTCTCTCGGTTTTTAGTTGTGGAGTGAATCGTACATTGTCGTTGTGAAACTAACTCGTCAATAATGTGTATCCATTGGTAGTTCCCCTGCTTGGTGAATTGTTTCCACGTGCGAGTTTTCAGCGTTCTGTTGAAACATTCTACAATGCTCGCTTTCTTCTCAGAGTGGGCAGAGTACAAATTGATGTTGTGACGCTTAAGGAGCGCTTTAAAGTTTTTATTGTAGAATTCACTGCCTAAATCAACTTGTAAATTTTTAGGGCGTGTCGTTCCTTCGAGTATCTTTTTAAAGCTTCCGCAACGACTACACCGAATTTTGATTTAAGGGGAATGGCTCAAGAAAACTTGGACATGACTTTAATGCAAGTCAGTAGGTAGTTAAATCCTTTATTAACATTAGAGTGAGGTATCATTTCCACCAAGTCCGCTTGCCATAGATCATTCAGACTCCGCACAGTCACTTTCCGCCTCGGAAAATGTTTCCGCGTCGGTTTGTTGAGTTCGTTTAAGAGTCAATCCATTTCGTTTTTTTTTCTTCCCATTCCGAACTTGAGCTTCGTTCTCATGATTTTTTTAACGATCGCAGTGGCTAATTTTTCTCTCCAAGAGGTCGAAGGATCCTTACGTACTTTTTGAGCTTTAGATATAAGAATTTCATCAGTGACGTGCTGTTTGTTTAAATTTGAACTTTTTGAGCAGGCAATATCGTGTTCTTTACAAGCCTCATCCAGTTTATTTATTCCAGGATCCCCTCTAGCTAATTTCTGGTTTAGTTTTGTTCCTGGTCCGCAATATTGATATTCGGGCAATTGTACTTCTACCGGTAAATGGTCTACGATTTTATTTACGATTCCTTTCCCAGACTTGATGCAAAAGTAGACTTCCATGTTTCTGTTATTTTTTAATGTAATAATAGTAAGAGGTTTGGGCCAGTTAGGTGTGGATCGTTTACATATCACGCAATACTTCATCTTGACCAATTTCTCTTTTTTTATTATACAAATTTTTTTATCGTAGACCTAAATTCTGATAAGCGTTCTTTTTTTCTCGAGCGGTGATGACCCGTCGTTGTTCCAATTCCGATAAAATTTCTCTCATTTTGTTCCTGTGACCGTCGTGACCCGCTTGGGTTGACCTGTACAAAAGCCTCAGTCTTTCTACCAGATCGTTAGGATTGTTATAGTACCTGTAATCCACCCTGCTCCCAGTTTTTTTACCATACCAGTTCCCTTTTTCTTCGTTTTCATATCCTCCAGATAGGACCGATTATCGACGCGTACTAGGCACTACGATTCGACTTAGGTTTCCGAGTGCCCGGATCGTTGTTTTGATATCTAGCGTGCGTGTTTTTTAAAAGAGAAGCGTAACTCGCATTGACTTCGGGAGCGTACGACGGCTCCTTCAAATCCTTAAAAACCAGCAAACTCCAAAGTCCTCGTCATCCCGCGTACTGATTACCACCGACCAATATGTCGTTCTCGAATATTTTTACGGGTTTATTAGCGATGCTCATTACTCCAGTTTTCATGTCGTATTGCAGTCCGAAGACAGGATCTGTCTTTTTGGGATTTTGGAAAAATTTCATAAGGAAATATTTCGCCGTTTGGCCTATGACTTGGCCAGGTAACAGACTATCCAAAGATCTGAGGGTTGGAAAATTTAGAAGTTCTGGAGGCGTCGACACGCGTCTGTTTTGTATTGCCAAAAGTGTAGGGGTGACTTTCAAACCAGTACCGATAGATGCATATTCGGTTCGCGTAGCTGGAGCGGGAGTCGAGTATTCGGAAAGATTGGGATCTCTTGCCATCGGAGTTGAATGCTCGACGGAATGTTTCGGCGATTCAAACTTATCCGTGTCATTCACCATGGTTTCCCACTCTTCATCATCAGGTTTTTTTATGGGAGTAATAATTCGTATACGTTTTAGTCGTTTTCTCGTTGGAAAACTGGCAATCGGTTTCGCAGGACTCGCTACGGGTGGTGGATTAACAATGGTTAGGTTTCAAAGTATTAATGACGGGTTAAAAAAATTCTTGTAAAGATTCTTCTTGATTTCGTTCGTCCAAACGTTGATTCAAAAATTCGATTTTTGAGATTTACTATTTCACGTTTCTTTTCCATGTTATCTTTTTCTTTCGTTTGTTTTTATCATCGAACGAAAACGTACGTTTATAACATCCCTCGTTTAACTTTTGTCGAACGATAAAAACCCGTACAGATCATCCCAACACGTTCTACACAACGTTTTAAACTTGGGAAATTCCATGTCCGGACCGACGTGATTTTCGTATAAATGTTTCAGGTTTAAATCATGCATGTTACATCTAACAGTACTAAGTTACATGTTTCTATAAACTGTATGCAATTAAAAACATATGTTATCTTTCGGGCATAAATCCCAATACGGTCGAAATCTTTACAAATTGCGAAAAATGTACAGGGAAATTGCAGGGATAAACAAAATACCTGAAGGGGGATGTGCTGATTGAGTGAGCAAAGCGAACGAAAATCAGTCTTTGTAAGCCAGCGTGCACAATAATGCTATTGTAGAAACTTAAGCATTTGAAGCAAAGACAAACAATAAACCAAACCGTGTCAATTTGGCTGATGTAACGGTTTATTATGAAATGGCTAATGTGAAAATTATCATTGTGTAAATTTATAGGCATAAAATTCCTCCAGAAAAAAAGAACGGTAGTGATGAAGATAGTGACTTTTGTAGTTTGTACTTCACCGCCCTATGAAAGGTGTGATATCCAGGCAAAACCAACACTAGTATAAGAAGCTTTTCAGTATCTAAAAAGAATCGGCCTTTGATGGCATTAATGATATCATTCAACTAGGGAAAGGCCGCCAAGGATAATCCTATTAGCCAAGTTAATCGCACCGACTAATAGTTAGAAAGGTGAATGAAAACTAGAACATTGCTGCTCGCGGTAGCAATCTTCAAGTTTTCATTTAAAGTCCAAAGGTGCGATTAACTTGGCTAATAGGATTAACCTTGGCGGCCTCTCCTAGGCTGAATGATATCACTACCTTTAAAGGCCGAGCCTTTTTGGAAACTTGGTGGCTTCTCTTATATCAGTTTTGGTTTTGGGTGGTAAACATTGAATCGGACAGTCTACTCACGATGCTTGCACAAGCCAGTACAACGTGTTGTGTCTGAAAAGAAAAAAAATTACTTCTATTAGTACTTCGGAGGGAGAGGGAGAGGGAGATAGTGTCAATAAGTGTAACATTAGCCTCATATCTTAGGGGCTATGTGACCAGTACGTTCCCACTCTATCAACTGGCTGCTTAGTTCTTTTTTTGCGTGCAGTCATACATATGATACGCCAGCAAACCCCAGCTCAAAAACCAGCAACAACCACCAAATCAAACAACAGACAGTGCCAACAAAATCGGCCACACCGAGGCACCAGCAACACCTACGCAAACTCCATCTGCCGTTGCTATGCGTCTAAAGAGAAATAATTGAGAAGGTGGGTGATGGGGAACCCTCTTGATGTTAGGCTTTTATTTCCCAAAGCTAAACCAAGCCTATAGTTCCCCAATTTCAGCTAAATTTCTTGCTATGTCACTTTGGTAAGCCGTGCAATGGCTAAGCTTGAGCCTATAATTATGCTGTTCTCGTTAAGCTTAAAGCTATCAAGTTCTCTCTCTCACAGGAAGCAAAGAAATGCACAAAGCAGTTTATTTAAACACACAAACAAGCCACGTGCCTCCTTAATTATTGAGTAAAAATTTGGGACGTCCTCGTGCACCTAAGAGCAAGCTGTAAAGGTTAACGATATTAATGCCACTAGATGGCGCCACTGTATTTTCTTTGTATTCTTCTTTGGCGCCATCTAGTGGCATTAATATCGTTAATGTTTATCGCTTGTTTCCAGGTGTACGAAGACGTACCAAATTTTTACTCAACAATTAAGGAGGCACGTGGCTTGTTTGTGTGTTTGAATATACTGCTTTGTGGATTCCTTTGCTTGCTGGGGGCAAGAGCTAGAGAGAAGTAGATAGCGCTCGATGGTGCTAGGTGTTTCACATTTTCGTTTGGTGGCAACCCGTCTTTAAAGGTGCCTATTCAGTGAATGACAGGCCGAAGTATCTATCGCCGTCTATCATTGTTTAGTTCTGTGTAGGCTAGCATTTGATTTCAACGAGCGAAGGAATAAGCAAATAAATTTCTTTCACATAACAAGCTGCTTAATTATTGAGAGTAAAGTCGGATCATCCACATGCACCAGGGAGCAAGCGGGAAAAGTTAACGAAATCACCACCACTAGATATAATTAAAAACAGCACTGGAAGTGTATAAGATAAAAATATATAGCCAATCAGTTCACAAGTAATGGAAAAAACACGACGTCTTGGGGATATTTGTACCCGGTTATCAAGATTGGACATTAGCTCGCTCAAAGTGCTTCGTAAAATAATAAAGTAACAAATAAAAGTCGTGTTATGGCAGACACTCCTAATAAAATGAATTTTAAAATGTTTAAAACATGAATCTTTGCATTCCTGGTCGAAACAGCAAATACAATTAGGAGCCCAGCAAGACGGCCTCTGCCCTGCGAGCGCAGGTATGAAGTGAAGCCAGGTAGTTTTTTCACGCATCATATACTCAAAGTGAGCAGGAGGGGGTGGGGCGGGGCGGTTCTTCATCCCTCGAACTGGGGTAGCCCGAACTGTTTTATTACGGGGAGTGGGGACGTATTCTTTCATGTTTCTATTTTCAGGTAAAATGCGATTGTGAACAGGTGGTTGATGTGATAACATGACAATGAGTTTCAAGATTAATTCTCATTCTGTACTGTTTTTCTGTAATGAGAATTACGGCATTAGCCAGGTCAGGAGTGTGCCCTGTTTTTATCCTATCTGGGGAGCTTCCTGTGTTGATACGGTGTTGAACAAGTAAATTTGTGGTGACATCTGTCCCACATAGTAACCGTGCATGTTGGGTCAGAGCAGGGAATCCTGTGCACCACATTTTTCGTGGAGAGCATTTTTACTTTTTCATCGATTGAATTCCTAGGTATGGTGCGTTGCGTAAGGTTGGGGTGGGAGCAAGAGACAGGCCTAATATTATTGGATGCAAGTATATGTCGGATTGGTTCTGTAATTCCAGAAAAATATGGGATACAGAGTAAGAGTCTCGATTTGGCTTGAATTTTCATGCTAGAAAAATAAAATTTAAAATCGATCGCATTGGTGAGAGATGGAAGGGAAAGCCCTTCGCGAGAAATATGTGCAAGGTGTACTGGATTTCTTTATCCAAGATAAATTTTTTGGTAGTGTGAGCAAAAATCCTTTTAATTTTTAATGAGAACCAACATTAATTTTGTATTGGTGGGCTGTATAGAAAGTATAATCTATGGTCTGTGTGATCTGTATTGGTTTTCGAAAATGGGCGAATTCAACAATTTTTTAGGGTTGATAATGGACGTGACATCCAGATAATGCAATGCATAATTGCTGGATTCTTCCATTGCGAATTTCAAGGAGTGATGAAACTAGTTCAAGAACTTAAGAATTTCAAGTTATTCGGCGATTCGAATGGGAGCAATACCATCGTCGATGTACCTTTTGCAGTAACACAGATGGAAATTTATCGATGAATGCCTGGTCCAGTTTATTAAGTACAATGTCGCAGAGGTAGGTGGAAAGTGGGCTTCCCATTGGTACACCGTTTTGCTGTTGGATAAATAAATTGTCGTAATGTTGTGGTTGTAAAAACAACTTGAATTGCGTCTATAAATTTCTCAACAGTCCACCCTAACTGCGAAAGGGGTGGAAGGATCAGAAAAGAGTTTTTCTTTTACACATTGTATTTACAAAGTTTGATCAAGGGTAAGGAAACATGGCCACAACATCGAATGATACGAATTCGTATCCAGGCGGAATAGATTTATTTTCAAGATCTGAAATTTTTTTTAAGGAATTTGGCGTTGTATGATCGCCTGTGGCGAGCGTTTTCAGAATTGGGCAATTAGGTTTGCTAGCGGTGGGTTAGGGGATGTTTTGCTACTGGTAATTAATTTAAGAGGAAAACCTTCTTTATGCGTTTTAACCCCGGAGAAACACAATTGCCGCAATTCTCTTTACAGAAAAACGGAAACTCGCAAACTTTCGCAGCAACTTGTCTTCCGCGCGGAAGTAGTTCCAAGATGTCGGCAGCGGCAACAGCAGTGCAAGCGATGAATCCTCCATCATCATTTTACAAGCATCATCCTCCCCATTCCAGCTCCCAAAAGCAAACTCTAATGTATATCTGCAGCCAACTGCGGCATCGTGATCCAAAGAAATCCATCAATGAAGTTGCGAAAGAAACAGGATTGTTGTGCGGCGTGTCTGAAGCTGCCATCTATCGTTGCGAACCGAATTCAAAGTAAGTGGTAGATGTTTTACTATGCCAAGCAATTGCACGCCCATCAATTGTACGCAAACACGCATGCAAAAAACGACGAATATACGCTTTCAGCCATTCGGAAAAAAGTTCATGATTTTTATCGCAATGACGACATTCCAACTGTTGAAAAAGTGACGTGTGCCATAAAGGAAGAAGATTCCCTGCCAAATTTTTCACGGACGACAATGCGGCGAATCATGCTGGATTTGGGGTTTACTTTTCATAAACGTCAGCGCTACAACCTGCTCATCGAATGAGACGATATTGTTTTATGGCGGCGGAGGTATTTGCGTGCCTTAAAAATCTTACGGGAAAAAAAAGAATATTTACTATTTGGACGAAACGTGGGTTAATGCTGGCCACACGAACTCAACTGTTTGGCCAGATACGACTGTGAAAAGCAAGCGTGACGCATTTCAGAAAGGGTTGACAACTGGTCTAAAAGCACCAAGTGGAAAAGGGGGACGGCTCATTTTGCATGCTGGAATCGATCGTTTTTCAAGCAAAGAACGGAAAGGGTGATTATCCTGATGAAATGGACGGAGACAGAATTGAGAAGTGGTTTGAAACTCAGCTGCTGTCTAATATACAATCAAATAATGTCAACGAAATGGATAACGCTTTATACCATTCTGCGAAGAAGGAAAAAATACAGATGAAGAGTTCACGGAAAGCTGGCATGCAAGCTTGGCTGAAAAAAAAAAAGATATTGCGTTCGATGACACGATGTTGGACGGAGAATTATACGCATTAATTGAAGGTGCAAAAATACAGTATGACCATTATAGTATCGACACCCTTGCTTCACTCCACGGACACATCGTTCTCAAACTTCCTCTAAACCACTGCAAACTGAACCCTATGGAAAGGGTGTGGAGCCAAATCAAAGAACGTGTTTCTGCCAACAATCGCACTTTTACGTTAAAAGAAGTTGAAAAGCTGCTACCCAAAGCTTTATCAGAAGTCACCGTTACAAACTCGAAGAATTACGTTAACCACGCAATTAAATATTAAGATAAAAGATGGGGAAGTTGACAGGTTGTCGGATTTGATCGTTGAAAGGATGGCATATCAAGTTAATGACTCAAGTGACAAAGATTCCAGTAATTTCTGAATGAATTAAAATAACAATTGGAGTACGACATTCAATACTGTTTGCGCTCTCCCCACCCCTTCCCCTCTTCTAAAAGGCCTTCTTAAAGGCCAATCAAAATGGCCCTTTTTAGGGCTATAAAATTTAGAAAGAGAGAACTTATTCCTGCCTAATAAAATTTGGCATTTCACAAATGACAAACACACCATTAACCATTAAACAATAAACGCATTAACAATAAAAACATGCTATGGCGTAACACTACCGTAACAAATATGAAATTGTTAGTATTAAAAAACACACTTCGCACGGAATGAATTGTTATGCTGTTTCTGCGTCGTTGTGAGAGTTGGACCTTGCGGTTGAATATAAACACATCTATGGTAAGTAGGCTTTGGTCGCATCACTAACACTCTCTCCACTGACTAATGTGGGCGAATTTTAGCATAGTTGCCCAGGCCTAAATGTAGCGAGGGACAACAGTAAGAATTTACAACTAAACTTACGATCTAATTCCGTTCCACCTAGAACCTGGTAACCATTGGTACGGAAAGATCCTTCACAAAATCTTGGCTATTTAAAAATCAGAAAGCGTTTCTATTGAGGTTGTCAAACAGCCAGTGAGTTTAAAGGTTGACGGATATTTTTTATTTAAAATAGTGACTTTAGCTATTATGATACTCGATAATGCATACGTCCATTACAACTGAAAGATCAATGCTAAATGTAGATACTAAGGTCGGACAAATAATATGGCTGCTGAGCCCAAACGCATCCCAACAAGAAATACTTTAAAAAGTTTCAAGTAAAGTTTAAAGAAAGAAACAATCGTCAGTCAGTTAGGATTGAAGGAGGAGAAAAGTCTGCCAAAGGTTGGTTTTACCTGAGAAAATTAATACTGATAAAAATAAGCGCTGGTCAAGCATCCAAGCATTTAAGTCAAGCATTTAATAAATACGGTAGGAAAAATATTTAAAACTGAATTAAATTCTCTTCAATGACCATTATCTAATAACAAGAAATAATGATGCAATAGCAGAACAAATATGTACGATTCGAACCCCTAAAGCATCCATTGCCTACAATTTACAAGAAACTCGTGTGCAATCCAGATTATAAATATCCAAGTTCATGGTTGTCACTGTTACCAAGCAACGGCCTCGTGCTCACGTGGCTACCATTTTTGCAAACCACGAAATCGTTCCACCTCGATGTGTCCGACAATCAAACCAAGGCAGTGCCCGCCATTTTGTTTATTTTCACATAAGTTTGCATTACCTTCTTAACAGGAAGGTTGAAACAAATTGTAACGTTCAAAGTATTGCGCAACCTATATTTGTGAACCGATCGATCGCTTCTCTATCTTTCAGAAACAAGCTATTAAAAAGATCCCAAGTACGGCAAGAACTATGGAAGAATACAGCAGACAAAGACAGGACTGCCGTGATGTTTATAATACAGATTTGTGCCGCAACATTGCATCGTCTGTGTTTTGGGGTGAATTTTTTTGCTGCATATGCCTAACATTAGCATACCAATTAGTCTGTGAAGGATGAATGTTTTGATTGCATTTATTTTTATTTAAAGAGGAAAATTTATAGCCTGCTTCAAAGAGCAAAAATCAACTAACGCATGTGTTTAATTTTTTTTTGCGATTAAGTGATAATGCGTTTTCGAAGGGGTAATATGAGAAATTAAACCAGATTTTTAGGGAGAAAAGCACGCAACCGCAAAAATTAATAGAGTTAAAATTTGTAGTAAAATTAAACTTACATTTTACTGTAATTGCTGCAACAGAAAAATAAAAAAGAATTTGAACACTTGTAAAACTTAAATTAATGCTACACATCAGTATTTTTTTTTAGAGTGAGAAAAATTCGTTGTTTGTTTGCTGCTTTTCTGGCACGCAGGATTCACTTGAAGATTAGTGTCCTGATGTGCTTGTGATCATCAGATATCGTACCGATCGTTGTATTTCCGTCTTATTCGTTCTCACGTATTCATCATGACTGGGTCAACTACATTTCTCAGTTTTTGCGGCAGGTACCTCGAAGAATGCATCGAGAGCCACACTATTTTTGCTCCATCCGTACGAATTGATCATGTCTATGTGCTGAACCTTACAACAGAGTATACCCTTATTGTGTATCCAGTGAATGTCTTCAGATTGTTGTACAGTGGGTTTTCTTAGGTTTGTTGCAATATACAATCGCAATACATGATCGGCAGTGTTTAGCCAATAGGAATGTGCTGTTTTCCCATGATCTCTTTTAGCGAAAATTTGTGTACATTGACCTTTGCGTACTGCCTGGCAAATGTACTGCAAGTACAGTTGATCCGTAATGATATCCGTTTGTCAATTGTAGGAATATTCTTTGATGAGATGTAGTGTAGTTTTGATGGGGTATTCTTTGATGAGGCTTGTCAATTGCAGGAGTATTTTTCTCAAATTTAAAGACTTCAATATTTTCACATGTAGCCAACTTCTTTCCAATGGATCCTGAAAAGGCTTTAAGACCTGCTGTGGCACTTTCCAGGTGTAGGAAAATGTGTCTGAATGGAACCTCATATCAATGGAGCTGGCTCTTGACGAATTCTTTGAGGGACTTGCCACAAGACCTGAGAGACATAATTGACCCAGTCACCCAGCATAACGGATATTTTGCGCATCCCGAAAACATGCTGCTCTGTGTGATATCTGATGATCGCCCGTACATAAGAACAGAAGAGATTCCTGCGTGCAAGAAACGCAGCAAACAAACAAACTGAGATCCAAACTTGAAAACACTTTATAACTAGAAAACTTGATAACCAGTAACACTTGACAATGCTGAAGATACTGAAAATGGTAACAGAAGCATCAGCAAGAGTTTGCAGCAAAGTAAGAAGAGACGGAAACATCGGACACAAAGTTGAATCGAGATAGGCGATACCAAAATTTAATGCTAAATCTTATTAGTTTAAAGCAAACATAAAACCCTGAAAATTGTAATAGAGTGTGGGATATTAAAAACTTGTCAAAGTAGGAAATTTTTTTATTTAATATTCAGCGTCCTAAAAATAAACTTCTCATGAGTTCATGCATTTTCAGATTGGAAAAAATACTTTTAGTAACAAAACAGTTTTATGTCGAAAATTGGAAAAAATTGGAAATTTCGATGCGAGTGTGGGATTTTTAGTCAAAATGAGAAATTTCTTTTTATTCCATATTTACGGTGCTAGGCGAAACTATTGAGGGGTCAGGCATCTTCATATTTGAAAAACTGTCTTCAGCGAAAAAATTTAGTGTTTAAGTCAAAACCTGTTACAATTTTGAAACTTCGATTCAAGTTTGAGATATTTAAAAATTGTCAAATTGAGAAATTCTTTTATCCCTATAATCAGGGTCTTAAAAGAAAACTTTCGAGGGGTGAGGCATTTTCAGATTCAAAAATTGTCTGAAACGAAAAAATCAAGACACCCTACTGTAATGTGAGAACCAGAAAAGGTTCTCAGCAATATAGACATTTTCGGCAAAATTTTAGATACTTCATGTTGAATAATCAACTCAATATTATAAAACAGCGACATAGACATTGCACAAAAATTGTACTGAAACTATAACACTTGAATTCTACCTTGCCTATAGGCATAGAAAAGGATTGCTACAATTTGTGTATATCTAGGATGGTTAGTTAAAATACGCATGCAAACGCTTGTCTTTAGCCTAGGTAAATAACTACAACATTTAAAAAAAATCACAGACGAGGTTACAAATGTGTAACAGTTGGATGATAAAATTAACACATATGTACTACATACCAAAAATTTGAGGTATTACAACATACCCTAGGCCTGGAAAGCTTGAAGCACAGTCCAAAATTAACGACTGCAGTTGTAAAAGGCGTACCTAGGCAGTACATCAATGACCGCCGTAGCGGTCCTTATGTAAGCCTCAGCATGAACTTCCATGTTAAACGTCAAATTTGAATTCCTACAGTTAAGCCCAGAATTGACATGGACCAACGAAATTCGTCATTTGGGGTCATATAGCAACTATTTCACTGCATTACAAATTTTAATGACAACAATCAAAACGTTCGGCATCCACAGTAACGCTATTTCTTATTGTTCTTGTTGCTGTTGGGACTCTTTACCCTAACCTGGAACCCAAACTACTGAACCGATTTTCAAGTTCTATAGCTTAAAACGTAGGTATGGAAATGGCCTAGGGCCTTTCGCAGGCTATTTTAATGTAACTACAATATTCTTGACACGGTAAGTCAAACGAGCTAGAACAATTGCTCTCACCTAGAAATCGAACCAGTAAACCGATTGTTAATTTGTATAGCTTAAAATGTAGGTATTAACACCGACCAGGGCCTTTTGAACACGATTTTGATGTGACTGCAGTATTCTCGCCGGTAGAACAATTATTATCGTAGAGCATTGGGCAGAAATCATTAAGGGGAGTAACAAATTTTTGCAACTCGAGCTAAAAACATGAAATTTGGTACACAAGTCTTTCTTAGCAGTAAAGATCGAACCAACCATGGATTCCTATGAAATACCCATAAATGCCTTCAGTGTCCCCCCTCCTTCCCAGCATCCCGCTTCCCCCATGAACACTCCCAGGTGGGCAACAAATTCTCACAGATCAAGCTAAAAACATGAAATTTGGTGCACAAGTCATTCTTAGCACCATAAAATGAATCGGCCACGAAAAAGGCTCTTATAACAGTTATTTTAAGGTGATTACAGTATTCTTTTCTGTGTTATTCTTGCTGAAACGAGAAAAAAATGGGTATTAATATTAAAAAACGCTAAGCGTATAAAATACGGATGTAAGCCTTAAAAAACTTAAAGCCCTAAAGAAACAGATATTAGAAAAAGACATGTAATCCATCAGCGTGGCACTAATATGTGTAACAGAAGTGCCAGCTTGTTTTATTTGGGTTGCTGGAGATTCTTTTACTTGCATTAGTGCGACGCTGATGGCTTCATGTATTTTTATAATATCTGTTTCTATAGGGCTTTAAGTTGTTTAAGGCTTACATCCGTATTTTATACACTTAGAGCTTTTTAATACGAATTAACTTTTAATTTTGAAACACATGACTGTTCTCCACGACAAAATAACAGGAAACCGTCTTGGATTGACAAGAATTTTCTGCCGATGAACAGTTTTAACATGATTAATATAGTAAAATAGAGCCTCCAAAATTTTTTGTATTCGATAGACATTTTTGTAAAACACAGTTTACATCTTGAATTCCTAACGATCAACATGTTACTGACACTGAAATTGTTAAACATGTTACAAGAATCAAATTTCCACAAACGTTACTCGTGTAAAAGTGATATCATACCTCAAGGATGCACAATCTTAGGTATTAAGAAAATTCCCATAGTTTTCTTGCATCAAAATTTATTGAGATGAAAATAACTTTTAAATTCAATTATAAAAAGATGTCCGGTGGTGATTCGCAGGATAATTAAAAAAAACTAACGCGTAAAATAAAAAGAGGATAAACCACTAAGGTTAGAGATGAAATTGAATTTTGCACTTCACTAAATAAGGTTAGTAAATTTTGCTAAAATAATTGCAAAATCACACTTGAGAGAAGGAGGGATCACTTAAGTGATATAAGTGGCTTGGGCTTCCCCACTTATTGCTGGTTAGATTCGTGGTTTCACACTCAGTGACATAATTAGCTGTACAGCCACTTATCACTGTCAAAGACTGATGTCGATAAACCTTAAATACGGTTACTCCTTGATAAACTTCTACGTTTGGTATCAGCAGTTGACATATCCTCCTGTGGCCAAATAGGTGATTGGCGATTCAATTTTAAAATGACCCTATTTGAATGCAATGATGCTAAATTGGCAAAAACGTCTTAAATGGTAGAAAAAGAGCATGATGCAATACCATGCCATTCTTCGCTCTGGAAATTGCATTCTTCCACTAAACCATCATCACGTGAAAATCAAGTGTTTTGTTTTTTAGGTCCTAAAGCAGGTAGAGGTATTTTGTGTCGGTAAAAACCTGGCTTAGGTTAGACAAGGGCCCGCAAGGGGTACATTTTGTACCATTTTAATGTACTCGATGCAAATTAAAGGAGCAGCGAGCAAATCAAAGGATGTAGAGTTTTAGAGTGGGAGACCCTAAAGTGACATGATTAAGGTGAGGGGCTGGTTTAATGTGTAACAATGTTAGTAATAAATAAACATTTGGTTGGGTATTCAGTTATTTATAGTGGTCAATGCTAGTTCTACATTTCCTCTGCCTGCCAAGACTTAACCAAAATTAACTATAAATTATGTGATGGACGGTGATAAAATGAATACAAGGACGCGATAACTTAAGTTGGGTGGAGTGGGACAATTGGGGGGGGGGGGACATAATATCAATTAATTTCTATTTAGTTGGCCACAAGCTACTTACATGAAAAGAGGATCGGATGGGAACGAGGGTTTGGATGTTACATTGTTTAACGTACCTAACACTACAACAATAGATTGGATAGGGAAATTGTTTTGATCTTACGATACATTATAGTGTAACAATACAGCAAGCGAATGCAAGCATACCTCAGAATCAGGGCACACCGAGATATCTATCCAACTCAGCTCAAGGTAAACAAGATGCTGGGTCATCAGTCCCAGCATCAGGTTGTCCAATACTAACGTAGGTTAAGAGCTGAGACAGGATAAATCACTACAGAATGCCCCCCCCCCCCCCCCTTCCCTGAGAAAAAATAGCGGCTGAGCATGTGCTGAAGTGTTCTTTAATTTTTTTATTTCAGAAAACTTGTGTTGTTCTTGTGAAATGGTGGAACAGGCTCAGGACCCAGAAACAAAAATACATGGAAAATAATAAAATGCACAATATTACACTTCGAAATTCATAATGAAGTCGATGCTAGTAAAAGTAAACGGAATGGTATTCAAAAACTCTAACTTATCAGTGGCCCAGCCCTAAATGTAGTGAAGGACAACTGTAAGACTTTACAAAAACTAAACTTACAATCTAATTCCGTTCCACCCAGATCCCAGAAACCATTGGTACGGAAAGATCCTTCCCAAAATCTAGGATTTATAAATTAAACAGTGTTTATATTGAGATCAAACAGCCAGTGAGTTTAAGGGTTGATGGATACTTTTATTTAAAATAGTGAATTAGCTATTACGATACTTGTTAATGCATACGTCCATTACAACTCAAAGATCAATGCTAAACGCTGAGAATAAGATCAACCAAATAAGCAGGCTGCTGAGCCTAAAGGCATTGTAACAAGAAATAGTTTAAAAGTATCAAGTAAAGTTTAAAAAAGAAACAATCTTCAATTAGTTAGGATTGAAGGAGAACAAAAGTCCGCCAAAGGTTCGGTTTTACCTGAGAAAATTATTGCTGATAAAAATAGGCACTGGTTTAACTCAAGCATTTATTGAAAACGTTAGGAAAAATATTTAAAACTGAATTAAATTCTCTTCAACGATCATCATGTTAATCACAAGAAATAATGATTCAATTACAAAACAACTATGTGTGATTTGCACCCCTAAACCACCCATAGCCTACAATTTATAAGAAAATCGTGTACAATCCAGATTATAAGTATCCATGTTCATGGTTGCCGCTGTTGCTAAGCAACGGCCTCACACTCACGTGGCTACCATTGTTGCAGACAACGAAATCGTTCTACTTCGATGTGCCAACAATCAAATCTAGGCAGTGCCCGCCATTTGTTTATTTTCAGGTAAGTTTGCATTACCAACTTAACAGGAAGGTTGAAACAAATTCATTAATTTTCGAAGTATTGAGCAACCTAAAATGTTTGAACCGATCAATTGCTTTTCTATCTTTTAAAGCGAGCTGTTAAAAAGATCCCAAGTACGGCAAGAACTAGCACTCGGTTCCAAAGATGGCGACTAGCAGAAAAAGAAAAGACCTCTATGATGTTTATACTACAGAAAGGTGCCGCAACATTCCATCGTCTGTGTTTTCGGGGTGAATTGTTTTACTGCGTATGCCTAACATTGGCATACCAATATTAGTCTATGGAGGTTGAATGTTTTGATTTCATTTATTTTTATTTAAAGAGGAAAATGTATAGCATACTTCAAAGATCAGAAAGCATGCATAACATTTTCATTACCTAACGTATGTATTTAATTTTTTTTGGCGGTTAAGTGAAAAGTCGTTTTCGAGGGTAAAATGAGAAATTAGACCGATTTTTAAGGAAAAAAGGCACGTAACAGCAAAAATTACTACGGATTAAAATTTGTAATAAAATTAAACTTACCTTTTTGTGCATGTAATTCTGCAACTGCAAATTAAAAAAAAGAATTTGAACACTTGCAAAACTTAAATTAATGCAACATATCATTTTTTTTTAAATAAGAATAAACATCTTTGGAATAAGAAGTCACTAACGCTTTTTTTTTAATTAATCGTTTTTAAAGTGTCTCAATGTTGATCTTTTAAAACTGAACGTTTCTTTAAAGGGTAATCAAATATTCCATTTTTATTTGTTACCAATTCAATTAAATTATTTACATATGTGATAGTTTGAATAAAAATAAATTAATAAGCACATGTGTGCTACTCACAACATTTCTGCATTGTTTTAGCATGATACAATAAAAACAAAAATAATGTTTTTTTATTATTTTTTTTAGAAGTTTTCAGTGGACAACCTGCCGAAGACCCAGGATTGGTAATTTTATAGCATCTAAAATTAAATTCTGGTTGGATTTACGATGCTATAAACAATTTAGTGCCAAAAAAAGTGTGGTTACTACGCAATGAAGTGAATACATGCCGTTATTTAATCACTGAAGATGGGACGAAAGAAAATAAATTTACGTTTTAAATTATCAGGAATGTAGAATTTTTCCATTTGACAGGTGATGCACAATCTTTAAAATTTCCGTAAATCGTAGTGTAAAAACTGTAGCTAATGGCTATGGGTTGTACATTAGGGAGTCTTGATTTTTCGTTTTAGACAAATTTTCGAATCTGCACAAACCTGGTCCCTCAAAAGTTTCTTGTCAGGGCACTGATTATAGGGAAAAAACAATTTCTCATTTTGACAATTTTTAAATGTTGCACACTTCCTTCAAAGTTTCAAAGTTTTCCAATTTTCGACGTAAAGCTAGATTTTTTTTCGCTTAAAACATTTTTTCAAATCTGAAAATGCCTGACCTCTCAAATGTCACTCCTAGGACCCTAAATATGGACTAAAAAAGAACATCGCATCATGATAATTTTTAAATGTCCCACACTTGCTTCAAAGTTTCAAATTTTTTCAATTTTCGACGTAAAACTAGATTTATAGCGCTCAAGATAAATTTTCAAGTCTTTAAAGGCTTCACTCCTGTAAGTCTTTTCTAGTACCTTAAATATGGACTAAAAAAATAATTTCTGATTTTGACAATTTTTAAATATTGCATACTCGCTTTGAAATTTTCAATTTTTAATATATAACTTTATTTTGTCATTCAATATAGTTTTGGAATCTGAAAATGCCTGACCCCTCAAAGGTTTAGTTTAGGACCCTGAATATGGAATAAAACAGAATTTCCTATTCTGACAAGTTTTTAATATCCCACACTTGATAACAATTTTCATGGTTTTATGTTTGCGTTACGTTGTAACCAGATTTAGTATTATAATCAGATTTAGTATTAAAGTTTGGTATCTCTTTTCTCGACTGTAGTTTGGCTCTGATATGTCCGTCTCTTCTTACCGTGCCACACACTCTTGCCAATGCTTCTGTAACCATTTTCACCCCTCTTTCCTCAACACACGCGTGGCAGGGAAAGTTAGGAATATCTTAATATTAATCACCATTGGTAAGTTTTTCCAGGTTGTCGTCAGATAGCATGTGAACAGTGAATGGGCGGCTTTGTTACGGACAGTTACTGCAGTCCAAAATGGCAATGTAATTTCTAGGGTTTAAAATTCACGAGTGGTATGGACTAAGTTTGGATCTCAATGTTGTTTTTTCTGCTTTTCTTGCACGCAGGATTCACTTGAAGAATAGTGTTCTGATGTGCTTGCGATCATCAGATATCGTACTGATCACATTTCCGTGTTAATCGGTTTCACGTATTCATTATGACTGGGTCAACTACATTTCTCAGTTCTTACGGCAGGTACCTCGAAGAATTCATCAAGAGCCACACTTTTTTGCTCTATCTGTACGTATTGATCTTGTCTATGTGATGAACCATACAACAGAGGACACCCTTATTCTGTATCCAGCGAATGTCTTCAGATTGTTGTACAATGGGTCTTCTTTGGTTTGTTGCAATATACAATCGATATCAGCAGTGTTTAGCAAATAGGAATGTGCTATTTTTCCTGGAACTCTTTTAGCCAAACATTGTGTACATTGTCCTTCGCCTACTGCCTGGCTAATGTGCTGCAAGTACAGTTGATCCGTAATGATATCCGTTTGTCAATTGCAGAAATATTCTTTGATGGGGTATAGTATACTTTTGATGGGGTATTCTTTTATGGGGCTTGCCAATTGCAGGAATATTCTTCCAAAATTTAAAGACTTCAATATTTTCACATGTAGTCAACTTCTTTCCAATGGATCCAGAAAAGGCTTCTGCTGTGGTGCTGTCCAGGTGTAGGAAAATGTGTCTGAATGGAAGCTAATATCCATGGAGCTGGCTCTTTACGAATTGACCCAGTCATCAAGAGTAATAGATATTTTGTACATCCCAATAACATGCTGCTCTGTATGATATCTGATGATCGCAAGCACATCAGGTCACTAGCCTTCAAGAGATTCCTGCGTACAAGAAATGAAGCAAACAAACTGAGATCCAAATGGAAACACTTGATGACTAGAAAACTTGATAACCAGAAAACACTTGACAATGCTGAAAAAATTAAAAATATAGTATTTCATATTCCTAAATTTCCCTGCCGAACAAGGCAGTGGAAAAAGGGTTGAAAATGGTAACAGAAGCATCAGCAAGAGCGCTAAGGCGCCGGAGACGGGGTGGGGCGGGGGGGCGGTGGAGCCATGGCCCCACTACTTTTTTAGTTTAGTCTATTTGGCCCCACCACTTTTTCCAGTAAAAATCGCTGTATAGTATGTTTTCATTGCTTGTCTGGCGTATTTTTATTATTTTGTCCAGTGAATGGCCATTAAAAACTAATTGCTGTTAGTTTACGTATCATTGACTTCATGTAGTTTTGGTTATGGAAGCTGCGAGTCGGCAACATGCTTAGTACGAAGTGAAGCGCTTGCGAGTCGTGACCTGTGTCACGTAGCGGCCAACCATTTAGCTGTTTGTTATTAGACCTTGCTTGACTTGACTTTTCGAAAGTACAAAAGGCGTGCAGCGATGTAAACAACTATGGATTAGAAATGCATGTCGAAATATTACGAAAGTGGTTTGAGTACTAGTGATGAAGAGTAAATAAATAATGAAAAGTTTATTATAGTTTTTGCGTTAGATAGCCACGCTCGTAATGACCAGACCAGCCATGGCACTAGAACTTCCACGGGAAAAAATAACCGTCTCGGATCCAGAACCAATCAGTCTAAAAGTATTTTTTTTTTTTTGTTGAGTGTTAAAAAAAAGCACCCTATGAGGTTGTCTAAACTATATTTCCAAACTTCATTAAAAATAACCCGTAAGGGAGGGGGGGGGGCAGATATTTCAGAACATGGCCCCACCACGTTTTTAAGGCTTGAGGCGCCTCTGCAAGAGCAAGCAGCAAAGTAAGAAGAAACGGAAACATCGGAGCCAAAGTTCAATCGTGATAGGCGATACCAAAATTTAACGCTAAATCTGATTATTTTAAAGTAAAAATAAAACCCTGAAAATTGTAATAGAGTGTGGGATATTAAAAACTTGTGAAAGTAGGAAATTTTTTTATTTCATATTCAGTGTCCTAAAAATAAACTTCCCATGGGTCAGGAATTTTCAGATTCGAAAA
>JAHWFP010253104.1:0-31275 GCA_023313725.1 Lithobius niger
TACCAGCCTCTTACAAAATTTTATACCTAGACCCTTACTGTCAAAGCTTGTCCGTGTTCCTTCTAGGTTTTGACTTTTAGACCCTTACTCTAAACATTTAACGTTCCGTTTTTGTTTATTAATTCGTGTTACTTTTAGAATTGCAGCTAAACTGTAAAACAGTGCAGTTGACGGTCCAAATTGAAAGTTTAACACAGAAACCCTAGGCTGACTCTTACTAACACTGTTAATAATTGAAACAAATCTTTTAATCTTCAGTCTTGCAGCTGGCGTTTGCAAATTGGCATTGTTGCATAATAACAATGTGAACAATGTAAAACAATCAATCTGGTCGTTTAGAGCTCCATAACCCCTGAACCACTTGACCAATTAGAAAATGCCTTATGGAAAGGGCACATCTACAGAGCAATACCTGTAAAATGAGCTAAGAACCAGATTCATAGGACAAATGGTTTGACCTGTAGAGAGGACAGACGAAAGTATCCCCAGAACAACAACATCATCATCATCATCAAGAAGAAGCAGAACAAGAAGTTGTCTATTTGGCCCCTCTCTGTATCTCGGGTTTGGCTGGACCGAATTTCACAATTTTTGGACTGTAGAGAGGCCTTGACTAGTCGAGGCTGGATTCCAAATTTGGTTTTAAAATGTTGACTTTTGACGGCGTTATAAGTTCTCAAAGTTAAGAGTTTAACACAGAGACCATAGGCTGACCCTTACTAACACTGGCTATCGCCAGTGTTAATTCTCGATCTTGACGTCTTGATCTTGACGCAATTCTCGCGGATTGGCCATGTTTGGGATATCGCCCATCGGGTCATAAATCCGATACAGTTCGTCAGGGGTGGTATAGCTATTACCAGGAGTAAATGAAAAACGGATAAGCTTCATTCCCTCCTGCTATTACTTATTTTCCCCTCTAACATATATTTCAAACCTCACGACTCAGCACCTAATCTCCATCCTATTTCGCGAATCATACAGGCAAGTAGCAAATCTGTCGATATAGACAAAGTGTCACCAGGGACAAATTAAAATTATTATTTAAAGCCATCACACTGCGTCCTTGTGCCTCAGTTCGTGCGCTGCCAGGCTTTCCTGCGTTTTGTTTACGATTGTTTCTACGGGTTTGATTGTGACTTTGTTTGACTGTCCTACCTAGCTTTGGTGTAACACATCAAACGGTAGAAATCTGTTCAGAGTTTTGATGGTTTGAAAAATGGTTTGAAAGTTGAATTTTAGTGATGTTTCCTATGCACTTTATTGGGGGGGGGGGGATTGAGTGTTAATGTCGCGTCAACAGCTACGTCATTAGCACCGACCTCAGTCACAGTGCAGTGGTCCGGGTTGCCACTACGCCACACACACTACGGAGATGTTAAATAAACCCCAAACTAGATATTGTCATACATTTGCACTTCCTGCAAAAATTAAAAACCCAGGACAGGAGGACAAGAGAGACGCTAGGTCTCGTGGACGATGAAACCGGCGGCGAACGCCGTCAAGATGATGACGTTCCACAAGCACATGACGAACCGTAGTGTCCAGTGACAATTATGACATTCAGGAGGAAATTCCTCTCTCTGGGTTTCTACTTTATACGATATACTAGGATTGCTGCTGTTGTTTGACGTGCACCCAGAGTTAGACATAGTGCAGAAAGAGCAGAGGGACAATTTTGCTGTGTAAATTTCATCGGATATCCCTAGGTTCTTTTACATGCCACAATCGACGTGAGCACGAGACATCACAGGGCCCTTATCTTCGCGAAAATGCCAGTGGTTGCTAAGACCGGACTCGAACCCCGAGACCTCTGGCACATGAAACGGTCATGTTAACCGTCAGGCCATCTTGCCCCACACAGGAAATTCCCCTCTCAAAAAGAAACAATGTGTTACTCGTTGGTGAGAGTTTATTGGCTTTTTTACTTTGTAACATATATGTATGTGCTGTGGTTTTTATTTGGTGACCTGACGGCTATGCTCATGAATGGTTGATAATCCCAAGGTTTGTCATAAGAATGAAGTGATATTGCACACTTGCGTCGTTACTACTTTTGGTCATGCTTGCATCTAAATCTAGCAGGGTGATGCTCGAAGTGAGTATTCTGATATCTACCCCAAAACAAAACTTGTTAAGGATTCCCGCCAAGCTTTTCGGCCGTGTGAAGTCGTGATATCAAACGCCAAGCTCTTTCGCCAACTTAATCCCACCGAGTAATAGTTCGAAGGTTAAATGAAATACATAAAAATTGCTTGCTGCGCAATTTTCAATTATTTCATTTAACGTTCGAAGTATTAGTCGGTGGGATTAGCTTGGTGAAAGAACTTGGCGTTTGATATCACGACTTTACACGGCCGAAAAGCTTGGCAGGAATCATTAACAAGTTTTGTTTTGGGGTAGATATCAGATATTTTTGGTCCAAATTGATGAAATCCATTTTTTTTTCTTAGCAATTACTGAGATAGAAACACCAATCATGTTTTCTGGTCCACTTTATTTTGGCTTTCGTTAGATTTTTAGGGCAGCAGTCACTTTTTTTATGATTAGTACTGCAAACACACGGATTTATTTAATGTTCGGTTTGGCATTGTTACATAAAAACAATGTTTAAAACAATGGAAAACAATCAATATGATCGTTTAGAGCTCCCTAACCCCTGAACCACTTGACCAATTAGAAAGGTCCATACGAAAAGGGCACATCTCCACAGCAGTACCTATAAAATTAGCTAAGACCCAGCTTTATTCACCACATGGAAGAATTTATTTTCGTGATACAAAAAAGCGTTACTAGTAGCCAGTAAGTAGTAAGTAGGCAACGTTATTCAGGTCTTTTTTTCAACAAGAAAACGTTGAGCTGTGTCATAAACTGTAACTCTTATGTTGTCAGGTGACCAAAGTCTCTCGATCAAACAAGTTTCAACCTTTTCTGTCGCATTGTTATTTATCCTCAGATGCTGAAAACAGCCAAACTGCATTTGCTGTAAAGACAAAACGTTTCTAGTGGTTGCCATGCTCATATATATAATATTTTACCTGGATGTTATCGTTTTATCTTGGCGGGCGACCCACTAGCGTGTGTCTTGATATTCCTACTGTTCTCAGTGGTTGAAAATTTACTTCTGGTTAGAGATGAATCTATTTTTTTTTTTTTTAAAAAGGCATATTCGTCCCTATTTTACAGCTCACTTTCCTGATTATAATAGTTAAATATTGGTACAACTTTCAGAGATACAACGAAAACCTTGTTTGGAGCTGTTAGGGCCGGTTCATCCGTTCCTTTGTGTAGCATGAAAATGTTAAATCGATAACCGATATTTTACCTTTGAAACAAAAGCGTTCCACAATAAATTTAGAGAAGCACTGAACCTACTGTAATCCATTCATATTAAGAAGTTGCTTGTTGCTTTTTTAACTCACAATTTTTTATAAGATTGAACACACAAGTAGGCTACTGCGGTACTAAATAAGAAAAGCCAAGGATAGTGCACTTTAACTAAGATAACATCACAACGTTTCGTGAATAAATTCATCCCGTTATCAAATGTAAAAAAAAATCCCCCAAAAGTTTCGTTACTACACGACACACAATTATGGTTCACACAATTATGGTTGCGAAAGCACTAACCAAATTTTCAACCCATTAAAGATTTTAAATAAAATTAAACCAGAGGATGCTATAGTTTTGCCGCGCTCCAGCCGAAGCCGTGGCGCCAGACGGAGAGAGGGACAATATTCCTAGGCAATTCCTAAGATCTTTTACATTCTACAATCGACCTGAGCAGGAGACATCACAGGGTCCTTCTCTTCCCGAAAATGGCAGGGGTGTCTGAGGTCAGGATCGAACGAGGGACCGCTTGCACAAGAAATGGTCGTGCTAACCATTAGGCTACCTTGCCTCATAACAGAGGATGCAGTGACTATTTAGTCGCAATGGGGTACAATTCCGCCACTTTTTCAACGAAAATGTTGAGGCGCACATCTCTTTATACCACACACTGCAACAGCGATCTCTGTTATATGATCTAAAAATTGTTACCACCAGAAATGCCAGTTAAAAATTCGCTGGCTTTTAGGCCTAATTTTTGACTGCCGATTTAATTTTGTAAACAGCAGCTAATTGGGTCCGAGAGTAGGTCTATTCATTTATGCAACACGGTGTCGAGATTATTTTAAATGACGCTATTGTGTGCGCGGTGTATCTTGAGTCCTGCAAGTATTTTGTGAGCGGCTACGTCTTCCTGGATGGGGTGGCTTTAATCGATGGCCGCCATTGTTTTTGTAACCATCTTGGATATCAACAATGCACTTTGCTACTGAAAACGTACAATCGATTATCTGTGTTCGTTCCGCGGAGAACTCAAGATAGGCCGCGGACACTATAATGTGTGTCGTTAACGAATCCTTTTTTTTTTAATGCGACGATCAAATGTTATTATTTCATTAAGTTAACGTCGAGAAAGCCTTTATCCATAACGAAGCTTGATGGTTTATTTGCCTTGTTTTTTTAAAGTCCACTTGACTACCACTGAAAAGGCGATGGACGGACGGGCAAAGTCAAAGCTATTTCAGCTGTGCAGAAGACTAAAAGTAAAATGACGTAAGCTAAGTCTGGACGAAGCAGTCTAGTAATAGGGACCCAACAGGTGCGACCTCACTGCGGCGAATGCAGATTTGAAGTGAAGGCGAATTCAGTCTACAGCTATCAATATTGCAAATGGGGGTGGAGTCGGGGGGGGGGGGGGAGGAAGGGGAGAGGGAATCAAAGGAGTAACCTTTGAAAACTTAAAAAAAAAAACAGTGCACTAAAAAACACAGGTTGTAGGATTCCTTGCGTGCATACAACATGCGGCGCTACCTATGTTGGACAATCCCGGCAAAAACTCCGAGACAGGATCACGGCACATAAATCAAACTTTAAACATAAACTGACAACTAACTCGCAAGTGCAGCGTTGTATAAACACAGGAAACTCCTGACAAACCAACAACTTAAAAGCGCCTTTACACCTTTTCAACTCAAAGATGCAGCACCTTAGAATCTTCGAGCAATATAAAGAAAATAGCGGTAAATTAAAAATGGAACAACATTGTTCGCAGCAGCGCCACGATTTTCGTAACTAAAACGAGATCACGTGACCCACATCAGCCTATTGGATGACGGTGCATACAACTGAAGGTTGGATGCTGGTGTTTAGGATGTGGGTGACCGTATCGAAATGATGAACAGGCGCCTTTAAGTTTGAAACTTGTTATTCTCTCTCAAGCCCGTTGTTCACACTAACCGTATTATCCCGGAAAATAAGTACATTAAAGTACGTTTGTGTATGTTCCTTGCACAAATTAAGAATCTCGAGTTACTGCAGTAACGATACCATAGTAATGAAACTTTTAGTGTTTTTTAAAATAATTTTTTGTATTTGATAGCGCGGTGAATTTATCCCTGAAACGTTGTGCTATTATCTTATTTAATGTGCACGTTCCTTGATATTTCTTATTTAATAATAATGTAACGGTTTACTGACAAAACAGCAGCTTTATTTTCATTTTATTTTTTTTTATCATGATAAGCATCCCAACGAAAATTCGTTTGTTTTATTTTGTAGTTTTATTTACGCGAGTGACATAGGGTACCTTTTCTCCTAACAACAACTTTTAGTAGTTGAAAACAACGCTAGCCCGGCACTTTAATCAATCTTTAATTTTCGGTCGTAATGTTGTCCCTTATCAAAGGTAGTAATAAAAATAAAATGGCATTTAAAAACCACATAAAATGACAAGGCAAACAAACGGCAGACTGCACTACCTTGGAGATTTTCAACACTTCAACACTCACTGAGCGCCAAGGCGGAAGTAGTTGGTTAAAAAATATTCATGGATAGGTTTTCACACAATTACTCCCCAATAGGAACGGGGGGGGGGGGGGGGGGGGGCTTACGTCCTGCCTCCCCACAATTTTAAGATGAACCTTCAAAGCGACATGCATCCAATGGAAGCAACATATGGAAGATATTAAAGTAAAGAGAATATATGTCGAATGTCATTGCTGCTACTGTGTGATAACGGGGAATTATCCAAACTGGGACAAAGCTGCAGCAGTCCACGTGAAAAATAATACAATGGGAGTGCTATTTTATTGCGTGTAACAAACCAAGAGTCGTGAATCTTACCAAAACTCGTACCCCGGTTATGCAAAGTTGGAAGCAATTTTTATACAAAAACCTACCTGTAACTATGTTGTAACCAACTACTTCCACCAATATGGCGCCCGATATGTGTTTATAAGTTCACCTGCCGTTTTGTTTTATTTTTCATTTTATGTGGTTTTTAATTCCTTTACAAGTTTTATTATAGTGCGTTTCATAAAGGGCAACATTATGCCCGACAATTGAGGTTTGGTTAAAGTGCCAGGTATATGGACGAGTTGTCGGACTTGAATTAGTTTCAACATTTCCCTCCGTGCCACATACTTATCATTTTATGTGGTTTTTATTTCCATTTTAAGTTTTGGAGTAGTGCGTTTGATAGAGGGTGACATTATGCCCGACAACTGAAGGCTAGATTAAAGTGCCAGGTGTGGGCGAGTTGTCAGACTTGCATTCTTTTCATTGTTTCCCTCCCTTGCCGCATTTACTTATAAACCTTTAGCAGCATTACGCCTTTACGCACAATACGCAGGACTCCCTGTAACGTTCCTGACATCTCATCTTGTTCGAAGGTGGGAGTGTAGCAACAGTACTCCTACTTAGGCTAATGCATCTCTATATATCGACACTGGATGCTCACTTCCGCCCGCAGTGCCCTCTAAGTAAAGGCTAAAGCTTTTGGCTGTTGGTAAACCGCATTTTAAGAGGCAACCAGTAGGAGAATTAATGACTTCCGCAACCACGGGATCGCCACTTAGGGCGACGGAATATCCATTCAGTTAGTGTATAATGGGTTTAAGTTGGTGGGTGGAAGGATTGGGAAGGTGGGAGGAATAGGGGGGAAGGAAGTACCGTGTTGTGACAAAACCGTATGATCTATTCCACAACTCGTTTACGATGCTCATTACATGCTCTTTAAAAGGCCAACGATAAGTTTAATGTGCTACCGGTTTCCTAATTCATGCGCAGGGCCAGGAACGACTACACAATCACAACCCCCATTATGTTTTCTTTTAAGGCATCATGGAGGTAAAACTGTTAAACAAATCCTACTTACGTTATCCCCTCCCCTCGTATTTGCATCCCTCTTTTCCCTATAATGGAGTGAAATTCTATTATGTAGACATCGGATTTTCACGAAATGCGATTTTAATTAGGCCAAAGGCATTATTGCGACAATGCCCGCAATTCCCAACGGTAAAGGTATTTGCGCTAGCCTGTAGATGATGGTTCTGATGATTACCATGGTAACGAGTTCTCGCCTGTCTAGCCTGCCTCTAATGGAAGACTTTTACATTACGAAGAAGAAGCAATTTGACCGAGCGAGTAAACGACGTTGAGGTTGACGTTTCCGGTGAGTACTAAACTATTTTATCACTAGCCTGAAAATGTATGAAAGTTCCATTAAGTACACAATAAATGGTTCGAATAGACGATTTACAGGCTGGAATTGCTGGTAAAAACACACACGCACACACACACACACACAAAAGAAGACATTTGACAAATCAGTGGCCGATACTACAGCAAACGTAACGGGTTGGCCTATGTCACCTAAACTCTTACTTCATTGTTCCTTTAACAACATAATAGTACGTAATAGTATTAAAAATGTACGAAAACAGGACAATTGAAGGTTTCCATTTCTACTGTTTAATCTTAAAGGAGCGTGCCTCCATGTTGGTTTTTCTGTGTGACTCAGTATTGCAAAACGTTATTTAAATGTAAAGGTACTCATTTTCTTGTTTTTTTTTCTCCTCGTGTGAGGCGACTTTGATACATTTATTCTAAACAGTATGTCTCAAACGTCCTGAACCAGGTAGGCCTATATGGTATAGGCCTATGGTATAGGCCTATACTACACCCAGAGGAAAGTCTTAGGTTTGAGTCCATGGCCCTGGCGAGTGAACGCCTATTGTGGAAGACTTTTGCCACTCCCATTAGGTGCATATTTACTTCATAGTTTGCTGATTTGTACACCTTAGGCCTAATAATGGTATAGGCGACGGTGTTGCATCTAGGAAATGAAAAGGTGAAAAGGCGCCTTTTATGAGGATCAAGTTTTCAAGAATTCTTAGAATGTAAGATGCATCATACATAGTTGTCGTGGTGACGGAGCATAGTGGCTAATAACAATCATCTACTTCAATCAAGCGTATCTGATTGATGACTAGAAAGATTAGCCAGGAAAAGTCCATACTACACCCGTGAAGGGTAACGTGGGTAGCCTATACCTCCTGCAGCAGTTATGGCATCTAAGGTATGCATTCTGAACTTTTTCAGACGTGCCACGATGGATTTCGATTAAATTCTCTGTATTGTCCTCAACGTAGCAGATTTTTCTGCTTTCATAGAGAATAGATCAGTTTCGAAATTGTGCCAGGCATTAAACCGTTTCATACGACCAAAAGGATCCTTTAAAATTATTAACAATTACAAGCGGCTACACCGACTACCTAGTCGCATCCGGTCTTCTGTACAGTTCTGCCACTACCAACAGTGACGCACACTTCTCTATCACGCATTACAATAACTATATTATATAATCTAAAAGCAGTAACCATCAGAATTGTCCGTTAAAAATGTGTTAACGTTTAAGCTTATTTTACATTTTAGGCGTAATTGTCAGCATTTAGGCCTAATTTACAACTTTCATTTCGTAAGTAGCAACTGACGGAGATTTGTATTGTATACAGTAAGCCTATTAATTTTTGCAACACGATACGCCTGGATCCGGGCACACAGTTACAGTGTTACAACGTAATGTGAGAGGTCGTTGGGATTTGTTAATCGCCTCGCCCCCGCAGAGCGAGTTTATGGCTCATTTTCACGGTTTGCTGGCCATCCATTGGGTCATGTGCTGGCCTACACTCATATTATTCTAGGAGGCTAAGTCCGGTTTGTCAACCGGGTTGTGGTAATATTTAAGGTGTGCTATGTCGCGAGGTTAGTTATACCATTCTTACGGGAACACACCAGCATTGTTATGCTGGCCCCGTCTAACCCGCACCTATTGTTACCCTTCCTCCTTCCAATTCCTTCTTCTTGGTCCTGGCGGCGTAAGGTACACACGTACAAAAATGCCTTAGCCGATTAGGAGCCATCTTGGCCCCAAATACCCTTGCTCCTAATATGTAAGTCTGTGCCGTACAAAATGTATCACTAGATAACGCTGATAACCACGTTATGAATCAAGTGTCGTATTAGCTTCTATGAATCATGTTTCCTCCGTCTTTAAGCCAACATGGCGGGAGAGTTCCATATTGCTAGGCTTAATTGACTTTTTGCTTCCATTGTACTATGTCTTCCCCTAACGTAACCGTTACGCCATGTGAAGAGTGTAGTAAGAATTGTATCCAGGCCAAGTAATAAACCCTAAAGAAGTCGTACCCCACAATCTTCGTGTCGACCCCGTTTTTGGTTGTTGCTACACATTAGACCCACGGACTCTGTGCGTTTAGGGAGGTAACTAAAACTAAACGTATTAGTTATAAGAGTGGCCTGACTCGAGTAAAGACGTCAATTTCATTGCCGTGTCGACTACGTCATCGATTTGCCACAATTTACAACTTTCATTTCGTAAGTAGCAACTGACGGAGATTTGTATTGTATACAGTAAGCCTATTAATTTTTGCAACACTATATGCCTGGATCCGGGCACACAGTTACAGTGTTACAACGTAATGCGCAACGTATTCTAGATATAGACCAGAAGGGACAGGAGAGACTCTGTTGATAAAGCCAGCAGCGACTCGTAGCATCTTGACGTTGCCATGGTAACGTGATTTTAGGCCTAATTTTCATTTTTTAAGCCTAATTTTTTTAACGGCAGTTTCAGTTTTGTAAGTAGCAGATAGGCCTAATGGAGAACTTGGTCCGACCATAAGCCTATTCATTCATGCAACAATGCGACAAGACTCTTTTAAACGAAGCTAAAATGTTTTTGTTTTTACGGATGCGTTAACACAAATCCTTAGGATTTCAATTCGACGATGAAATGTTATTATTTAATTTAGTTACGTCGAAGAAGTCTATTAGCTATAAGGAGGTAAGGATGTTTTAATTTGCCATGTTATTTAACTAACTTTTGACACTGAATCGAACGTTGTAAACAGTGGTCGTCTCTATCTGGTATACCGTTGCGAAGTTGCGTAGCCTTTTTTAAAGTCGTTGCAATAGTTTTCTCAGACGGTAAGACTGTACAGAAGGCTAAAACGAAAGCAACAGTCAAAAGATGTTCACCTTTAACTTTTATGCAAATGTGTTAAATTTCCGCTTTCCGTCTTTGTTTCACACAAAACGACATTTCGGAATTTAACCTATTCCGTCATCCGGTTTTAGCTCAAATTAAAACATGTAGGCGAACGGGGAGCCAACTAACCATAAATCGATCACTGACCTTGACGCATATTTTCAAGGTCATCGTGATGCTAACTTTTTAACTATGCTTCGTAGAACCCCAGTGTAAATTAGAAACTTGTAGACAGTGGCAAGGCATGGCCAATGCAAAAAACATAACGAAATTCGGTAGGTTACTTTAGGAGTTACGGGCATTACAAGAATCATTCTGTTGTGCTGGCCGAGTGGCTTTCCTGCCAAACAGATCTGTCAGGCTCTTTCGTACACCATGCATTGTATTGGTAGGTAATGGTGTTGGCAGCATACGCAAGTTGGCATAATTCATTAACCGTGATCAGCTCTGAAACAAAATCAGAAATGTTAACCTGAGGAGGAACAACATTAGTTTCATTTCTAGACGACCACGGTGATTAAACTATGCCAACTTGCATAAGATGCTGTAGTTTGCAGCACCATTCTGTTTATACGTGTAATGTAGCAGGTTGTGTTGAGCTAGTGTCGAGTCATCAGTGTGTCATTCGTGGACCACTGGACTTAATTTTACACTCACTGTTTGGCAGGAAAGCCACTTGGTCAGCACAACAAAATGATGCTTGCAATTTTCGTAACTCCTAAACTAGAGTACCGAATTTCGTTATGTTTTTTGCAATGGCCATGCCTTGCCAATGTCTACAAGTTTCTAATTTAAACTGGAGTTCTACGAAGCATAGTTAAAAAGTTAGCATCACGATGACCTTGTAAATATGCGTTAAGGTCAGTTATCGATGCATGGTTAGTTGGCCCCCAGTTCGCCTACATACCATGCAAAGTTTCATTATCCTAACATTAACCATCTTTGATTGCCAAGGGTGTTCCGTCCTTTCTGCCCCACCCTGTATAAACCCCACACACGTTTCCTTTTAAAAAAAAAAAAGGCGAATACGGGAGGCGAAGCAGTGAGCCCTGTCCTTCTACTTGGAAACCCAAGCAAGAAAGACTAATTAAATTAATAAATTGTAATGTCTTTCTTGCTTGGGTTTCCAAGAAGAAGAGCAGGGCTCACTGCTTCGTCTCCCACATTCGCCTTCTTTGAAAGGAAATGTGTGTAGGGGTTTCTTTTTTTAATTGTAGATATACATTCGTTTTAAACCACCGTTGATGCTGCGTGCACGGCAGTTTTGGCTCAGTATGTTTTACTTTAAGCTAAAACCGGATGAAAAAATAGGTTAAATTCTGAAACGACGTTTTGTTTGACTTGTGCACTTAAAGGCTTTACAAAATAATTATTCCATCTTTATTAGGATGGAATACTTCTTCCACGGCGTTAAAGTGGCACTATCACCGAATGAAAAGCGAACGAAAATACCATGGCGCCATCTAGCGGCAGCGATATTGTTAATCGCTCGCTCCCAGGTGCACGAGGACGTACCAAATTTTCATTCAATAATTAAGGATGTCGTGGATTGTTTGTTTCGTTAAAAGAAATGCCCTTGTACATTCCTTCGTTTGGTGCAAGAAAGATGCTAGGTAGCACTAGATGTAGCCAAATTCTGCTGACTTTCAATCGGTGATATTGCCACTTTAAGGCTGTTCATATACTCTTGTTATTGATTTGGTCCAGTTGGTAGCTGGTTGCTGGTGGTGAGAATAACACCGAAAAATGTTTTCATCATTCTTTTCCAGATTTATTTCATTCTATACTCATGGTTACTTCTGATCATAACGGTTTTACACTCATCCTACGGTCCTTGTGTAAGCTTGAGCGTGAAGATGTTAAACGTCAACTTTCAAATCGAATAGTTTCCCCCATAAGGTGAGACAGACCAACGAAATTCGGTAAATTTGCGGTCGTGATATTACTTTTTTCCCTGCATTAACAATTTTAACAAGTACAATTGAGCCATTTTGTCCTCTACACGATGGCCATATTTGTTGTTGTTGTAGGAACTTTTTGTCCTCGCCTGAACACGAACCAATGAATCGATTTAAAATTTTGATAGCTTAACCCGTGGGATTGCTGTCCAGTAGAGATCGAACAAACGAACCGATTTCTTTTTTTATAGTTAATAAATAGACATTAATAAAGCGCAGGGCCGTCTGAGACTTGTTTTTACGTTACGGCAATATTGTTGTTGGTCTTGTTGGTACTTTTCACTCTCACGTAGAAATCGAACTAGTGAACTGATTTTATATTTTTGTAGCTTAAACTGTAGAACAATTAAAAAGGCCCAGATCCTTTTGAAAGTTATTTACTGTGGCTGCAACATTGTTATTGTTGTTGTTTAATCTCTTTTGCTTTCACCTAGAGATCGAACCAATGAACTGATTTTAAAATTGTGTACCCTTAACTGTGGATATTAACATGGCTCAGGTTCTTGTGAAAGTTATTTTATTGTAACTAACTGCAGTGTTGTTGTTGTTGTTGTTGTTGTTGTTGTTGTTGTTGTTGTTGTTGTTGTTGTTGTTGTTGTTGTTTGGACTTTGACCTCACTGGCAGGTCGAATCAGTAAACTGACTTTAAACTTGTAAATCTTAAACTGCTGGTATTAACAAGGCTCTGGTTGTTGTGACACGCTATCAATGTTGTTATTGTTGCCGAGACATTATCTCTCTCTTAGAGATCGAAACACCGAACCAATTTAAACCTTTGAAGCCTCAATTGTAGGTATGAAAAAGACCCACGACCTTTTGAATATTATTAATGTCACTACATTAATGCTGTTGTCGTTGTTGTCAGGACTTTTTGTACTCACCTGAAGATCGAATGAATGAACCTTCTTTGGATCAAATAAACATTAGAATACGTATAAAGATAAATCAGAAGTTGGCGTAGTATGAGGGAGTCATTGCTTCCCATCGCCTTCCATCAGGCTATTCTGTGTTTACGGTGAAGCACCACTCGATCTGGCTGTTGAATGGATCCTTGATGTGTGGGACACGCATTTTATGATCTTTAGTGATTCCATGGGTGCCCTGGAGTCCTTGGCGGCATAAAACCCTGGGGTCCTCTTGACACAGTGAATCCAAGCTCTGTTTTCCCGCTTGCCTGGCCAGCGGAAAACTGTAATTTTCTGCTGGATCCCGGGTCACGTCGGGTAGCTGGAAATGAGCACTCTGATGCTGCAGCGAAAGGGCCCTTTATGGTCCCCTCGATAGGGAACTGTTTCCCTCAGACGCCTTTCCAGCTCTGGTTCTGAGATTGCTCGTTGCTTGGCAAGCCTTGTGGGACAAACAAGACGAGAATAAGTTGCGGGCTATTAAAGGCGTTCTCCAGGAATGGCACTCGGCTTGTCGCAGCAGTCGCTTGGAAGAGGTGTTGTTAACCCGTTTGCGTATTGGTTACACCAATCTTACTCCTTGCTTCCTTTTGAGGGAGGTTATCCTTCCTAAATGTCATAGGTGTCTCTGGCCACTCACAATCCATCGTTCTTGTCGACTGTCACCATCTTGATGGTGTTCGTCGCCGTTTCCACGTTCTGCAAGACATTGCGTGTCAGTTGGGTGATGATTCTGTCTGGAGTTTTTCAATCTTTGCAGGAGGTAGATGCAGTATACAAAATGATCTAGATTTGGAGTTTGGTTAACATCTCTGCAAAATGTGTGGCACAGTGGCAACCCGGGCCACTGCACTGTGACTGAGATCGGCGCTAATGGCCTAGTTGTCGACGCTCCATTAAACCTCGATCCCCCCCCCCTCCCCTTTTCGGCCACCACGTGAATACAACAAAAAAACGTTAAAATTCAGAGACATTCGGCATGAAAACAAGAGGACATTAGTTCTGCTCGCCAATTTTCATTAATAGTTTTATCTGTCATATAGCCGTGTTATAGACGATCCAGAACACACTTCAGCTACCGAATGACCATCGGTCACTTGGTATAATAATGGTGCATGCTCCGTGATTCCCTTCATTTCCCCTTCATGAACGCTGTGAGGAAGTCGTCACATGAGCTGCAATCACGTGGATGTGCAACGCGCAGAAGATGATTTGGAGTAAGAGGGGGGAGAGATGGGAGGGTGGGTGCATGTGTGAGCGTGAAAGATGGATTAATGTGAGTCAACCTTAGCACCATGGTCGTTTATTAATGATCTGGACACCTGTTGATGAGCGGAGCTCAACCAGGCGACTGAAAGGCACGTGGAATCGATCAAAACGGACACGTTTGAGCGGTACATGTGGGGTTAAGGTTCAGATCTTTGCAAAACCTAAAGCTAGCTAATTAACAATCTACTATAGCTAACTGCCCGTCAAAAAATCGAATGGGAAAAAAATGATTTAGGCTGCAGCCGAAGAATATTTTAAGGCGGCATACCTTTGATTAAACTACGACCAAGAAAAATGTTATGTTTCATACATTCGGCGGCAGGAGGGCGTATAATTTGCAGCAATATAATATTATTCAAAGATAAATAAGTTTTTTCCATGTGGGAAGTCCTTAGGATGTGCTTAGCTCTTGTGCTTTGCTTAGTTCTTTTGCTTAGGGATTAGGTTGATTTGTTTTAACTTGTTTTGCTTTAGGGTTTAAAAGTTGTTTGCTTTGGATCTTAGGTTATACGCTGCGCTGCTAGCCGAACAGTGGCGCAAATAAATATTTTTCTGTGGGGAGGGGTGGGATGGAACAAATATAAACAGTAGCCATCAAGTGCAGGTGAAAGACGAAATCACGCCGCTTCAGTTCCTAGATCAGAACAGTTTTCAAGTGAAGGTTAAAATTCGTCAATCAACTTAAAAATTTAAACACAACAGCAGGTCAGATGGGTCATGGTTATAAACCTAAGAGGTCTTAAGGATGGAAGGCCCCATACTAAAATTAAAAATTAAAATTAAATAAAACAAAATGTCGGCACAATTCGAAAGAATGTGCCAACAGTTAGCTCCTAACTCACCCAATTTTTTCGAATTGTACCGACTTTTTATTTTTATTTATTTATTATTTTTTTATTTAATTTTAATTTCAGTATGAGACCTTACATCCTAAAGACCCGTTGTTGTTAGCCATCGCGCCAGAACGAGAGAGGGAAAATTTTGCTACGTAAATCCCATCGGAAATTCCTAGGAACGTTTACATGCCACAATCAACGTGAGAATGAGACATCACAGAGCCCTTCTCTTCCCGAAAATGCCAGGGGTGGCTGATGCCGGACTCGATCCCAGGACCTCCGGCACATGAAATGATCATGCTAACCATCAGGCCATCTTGCCCCCTTATCCTAAAGATCTGTAATGTTTACAACCATGACCCATCTGCTGTGCTGTTGTGTTTAATTTTTAAGTTGTTTGTCATGTTTTAACTATCACTTGCATCCCTCTTAATGTCCCCTATTAGAAAACCCATGACCACTTTATTTTTATTGGACTATTATTTTTCTTGCTTTCCATAACATACAGTTCACACTAAAATGTTTTAAAGAATATAGCGATTGAAAAGATTTTCCTATGATCTCTATTTCCCACACCTCGGCTCGCCTTTCGGGACCGCATGACTCCCTCCCCCCCCCCTCTTGTTTTTTTTTACGCTACTCCGTGCTACTCAGCTATTTTTTCCCCAAAATGGCATTTTAATTTCCTACACGAAATCCTTTTCACGAACGAAACATCCCGTGAAAGTTGTATTTTTAAATGAAGAAAGGTTTGGTTACAACAGACATTTTATAGTTAAACCGCTAGCATTTTATTGCACATGATACGTAGCTATAAACAGACCTTTCAACGCAATATGTATCTTGTTTTTCTCGATACTGGACAAGAAGTTCCAGTAAGTGTGGTTTTCATCTGGCGCTTGACACTTTTAGTCTAGCAAAAAGCAAAAAGCTAAAAAGCACTTACTAATTAAAAATATAACCAGAGTAGCCATCCAGTGCAGGTGAAAGTCGAACTCACGACGTTTCGGTTCCTAGCTCGGAACCGTTTTCAAGTAAAGGTTGAAAATATTAATAGTCAAGTCAATCATCTAAACGGAATATCGTACATTGGAAAATCTTCTAACCGGAATATCGTGTAATGGAAAAAAACTTCTAAACGGAATATCGTATAATGGATAAACGTCTAACTGGACAATAATATACTTGCGTTTCTGATGTTATATGTAGCGAGGCCGCAGCGAGCACGGCAGCACGAGCGAGGCATGGACATTAGGCGATTTTCCATTATACGAATTTCGTGTTAGACGACTTTCCGCATGACATTGCGCGTCAGTTGGGCGATAAGTCTGTCCTCATGTCCGGTGTTTTTCAAGTTTTTCAGGAGGTACAGATGTATGACAAGATTTAGATTAGGGGTTTGAATAACATCTCTGTAATGTGTGGTGCAGTGGCAACCCGGACCACTGCACTGTGACTGAGGTTGGCGCTAATGACCAAGTTGTCGACGCGCCATTAAGCCTCAATCCCCCCCCCCCCCCCGACTTTCCGTTATACTGTTATACGGTATACGTTCTTCTAGTAATGCGATTGTCCAGTTAGACGATTTCCCCTCACCTCGTAGGGACGTCGGGATTTATAATAGCACGTAGGTGTCAAACTTGTGAACTGCTTTAAGGCAATGTGATGATACAAGAAACCAGTAATCATACATTACAAATACCGAACTACTAATCGCTAACAAGCGCCTTATTGTCTAGTTAGGAACCCTTTGGGTTTGACTTTTCTAAAATAGCTTTTATACCAGCCAATAGGAATCAAGGTAGAATCACAGCCTAGATCATCTTCAAGTGCTATTGTGTGACCATTCAAAATATAGTTGACACTCCATTTGTTACTGTTAACATTTGAGTAACACATATTATTGGCAGAAATCGAGCTGCTTTTAGAGCTCGAGTCAAACTCCTCAACCGATTTGCGCATGCGAGGCATAGACATTTTGTCCACAATACCCTCGAAAACTGCAGCTACATACCTATATCGTTACAACTCTCAGGATTCTTAAATGAACTCTTAAACGTTATCTCATCTTCATCATTCACAGGAAAAAAAAAACCAAATATATATATAAATATGTCAATTATAGAATATCAAATATGCTAAAATGCAAACAAAAAACATTAAAACTTATCATCTTTTAATCATTTAAGCTTTTGAAACCGTTAAGTTGCACTTGCACATTTATCTAGATCTATAACAAAACATTACTGTATTTCAAACAAGATTCATCACTACTAGGCTGTAAACTGACTCCCAGGTTTAACAAAATCAACTCGTGTTCAGTTTTACTTGCAGTTGCTAATACATAACTGTAACTTCAACACTTTTAACTACGCTCCATTTACAGTAAATGGTCTTCACAAATCTTGCAATATCTTTCCCTCTGAACGATATTGTAGCTCAATTCAATTCTCTCCCTCTGAAAGAAGGTATTTAAGCGACTCTAATTTTTCTCCCTCCAAAAGAAAAGTGTGTATTACTTTAGGTGTACACTATTACTTGATGAAACAAAATCAAGCAACACCAACTTCGCATATGTCCGTACCATGCCACGTCTATGTCCAATACTGAATCGTCAACACTTGAAAGACGTGGATTCGAACACTGGCAAACGAACAATGAAAGCTTCACCCCAAGTGGTTTAAAATTAGCCATGGGGCTAAAAGTACCTGCAGCCATCTGTGTAACATTTTTTTTTCCGTCGTCCTACAAATCCTTCAGCGAAGTGGAGATATCACAATACTGGTGAACAGGACATTGTGCCCGTGAACACCACCAGATGCAAACTAGGACACTACCACCAGTACAGAGGAAATGCAGGAAACCTTTAACTAATTAAACGAAATGCTGTCTAAAATGTTTCACTTCAAGTCATGCCACTCAGTTAAGTTTAAATTACGTTTACCATCATTGCTATTGGCATTGTTATAAACGGAGGTGACCAAACCCTAAGGCGTACGAAGGAAAGGATTCTTACAACTAGTGAATTGTGTGGTTGGGTAAAGTGCAGCACCACAGGACTGGTGCTAACCCCTTTTATTACTTATGACGCATGAAGTCATAGGACGTTCTGCACAAGATTATACATAACAGCTGCAGTGGGTGGCACTTAGGTTGCCACCGACGTAGTGGTTACGCGAACTACTATTTTAGTACTATGCACTAAGCTGCTAGTATGACCCACAAATAATACACAACTATAGAAACCAACCAGAAATACCTAGGTAGACAATAAAGCTTTATTAAGCAATTAGTAGGCTTCAATCAAAATTCGTCTGAATGCTTGTTCTGGTTTTTGCTATTGCTAATGATGCCCTAGGGTGGCAACGATAGGAGATAATGCTGTAACATATAAAACCTGACTGGCGCTGGAATTCACTTGTCGTACACTTCAAAGTTTACGCTTCAAAATTTTTAATTTTGGGGGACACTTATCGTACTTCTTTGGTTAATAACAGTAAACGCATTAATAAAATTAAGATCGATTACACAACTATTTCCAATAAAATTTAACTTACCAAGCTTTGACCCTCATAAAGGTTGAGTCAAAGATGGTGACTACGCGAATCATCATGGTCAACAAATTAAATCGCCGCCAGTATTCTTTCAACATTCTTCCAATTTTTCATAACTGGGCATAATTCAGTAAGATTCGTAAAACAAGATTTAACATCGTTAAGTTTGTTGCAACGTATTCACACAATTTTGACGCCTACTACTCGCCAACAATGAATCCTGACTTGTTTAGGGGCCACAGTGCACTAGGCAACCAAGCCGCGCGACTAGGTCGCTGTGGCCAACGAGAATGCTTACGGCATATGCTGCACCACGCACTTGGCCGCCGCGGCCAGTCAGTCGCAGCGGCCATTGGCATGCAGGCGACCATAGGGCGACAACACTTGCTCCGTGCTCATTTTTCACCACGTGATCGAGAATTAACAAGGGAAAACGGACGTGGCCGCGCGGCATGTCGCCGCTTGTTTTTTTGGCCGTGACGACCACTGGCCGCATGACCTAGTCGCCTAGTATGTGTGTGTGTGTGTGGGGGGGGGGGGCGCGCGCGCCCTAAATTTGAAAATTACGACTAGACCAAAAAAAATTCATGTCTTTGTTTGTCGGAGAACGCTTTACATCTAATCACACACACACACAAAAAGTATGTAAGTCTTTTACGTGTGAAGTACGGTATTACCACTGCTGTAACTGTAAAATATCCACTATAACAAATTTTCTCTCGATGGGGTTTTTTGTAGGTGCATTTGCCCTCATGATTTTGCTACGTGACTGCTGATGACGTCAACAAACATGGAGCGGTCCCCCATTTATTGTTGCCTTGGATGCAAAGCTCAGCCTCCCATTACGAAGTTGTTTTTTACTCCAAGTTACAAAATCCCATGTTTAATTACTTTCTATTACAATATCCACAAACAGCGCCTTCTCTATACCAGTGGTATGATGCAAGAAATCTGAGCTTATCATTACGTCACTGGGTAAGTTAAGTGGGACAGCTCAATCATTACTAGGAACGATGCATTTAGGTTTATCACAGCTAATAGAGGTAAAGAGACAGAATTTGAAACAGCGAACGGAAGTAGGCTTTAAGATAAGGGGCAACGCATTTGTTGCAGTAATCTCTGCCACATCAACAGTAACACTTCATGCCTCTGTACTATTCGTGAAAATCAAAAATGGTTAGCGGTGTATGGTTCAAGTATCAAAAAAAGTCTTCGTTCGTATATCGGCACGAAAATTGCAAACTAATTTAATAAAAAATAACAACAACGCTAAAGCAAAGGCTCTACGATGCGGAAAAGGTGCATGTTGTAAAATGAGTGCCGTTCTTTTTTACGCGGCCGACGTTGCTTGGGTGCACATAAACCCATTACTATCGAGTCAACAGCCTACATGCCTGCACGGATTATGGTAGCAGATGGTCGTCATTGTAGGTGAGTAAAATAAAAAGTTTGTGTTCCTTCAAAATTCTGACGTATACAGTCATAAAACAGTTAATATTGATGCACTCTGTCCCCCCTCCCGCTATTAAATGGGCGGCCCATTTTGATGGAATGGGAAATTAAATTCGACATATTTCAAGATTAAGTTGATTTGTTCTATCCAGTAGCAGAGCCAGAAAAAGATTTCGGAGGGAATTGAACAAAGCCAGGGAATCTGGGGGAATGCTGTGCAGTCACGCAGCAAAGTGTTAGTCCCAGAAGCTGAAGGATTTTCTGCCGAATCCATCTTTTGAGCAGTACTTTTTTTCACATATTCTGGAAGAGTTTAGATAGCAGTATGACTGCACGCTTCAGCAACGTTTATGCAACTCAACATTAGGTAGGAAAAAAAAAATTTTAAATAAATTTTCAACGTTAATTTTTCCGTTTTGGTTCGCTTTGATTTCGGGGGAAAAGGATAGAAGCACTGGCCCGCATGCCCCCTCCTGTCCCTTCTTTGCGTCACAATATCCATTGACGAGGGTGTAACGCAGTTTATTTCCTTCTTTGTGTTACTGCAGTTTATTAACCTCTTTTTGTTACCGCAGTTTATTTCCCTCTTTGTGTTACCACAGTTTATTTCCCTCTTTGTGTTACCACAGTTTATTTCCCGCTTTCTGTTACTGCAAAGTCGTCAAGTTCAGGTCCCGGATTCAAACTCTATTTATTCTGAGCACACTTACGAATTCTCATAACACATAAATTCAACAAAAATAAATAAATTCATTCATAAAGTAATACAGATTAGTGTGTAGTTAATTTACCTCTGATATAGGCTACACTTTCAGTTTACTAGCAGTTTTTAATCACTTGCACAAAACAAAAGTAATTTTGAATTGATAAGGTCAAGTATTTCATACTTTATAATAAACTAAATGCTCGCTTCTACTTGCTTTATCCGTTTAAGTCACAAATATTACATTTTATTTATTTCGAGCTTAATAACTTCGCTGCTGTTTTAACAGATTAGCTCACCCCCGAAAATACCAAACGGAATCTGCTAGAAATTCTTGCACGAGTTTTTGACCCCTTAGGTTTTTTGTCTCCATTTGTGGTAATTATCAAACGCATTCTTCAAGAATTTATGGAGATTGAAAATTGAGTGGGATAAGGTGATGCCTGATCAGTTGTTAGTTGTCTGGGAGCAGTGGAAAGAAGATGTGCATCAAATAGCCAAGATAAGAATTCCAAGATGGCTACAAGTTAGCAGTCTGGAGAATTTCCAGTTACATACTTTCTGTGATGCAGGGCCACGAGTGTATGGTGCAATGACTTATTTCCGCTATTCTATACGGATGGAAATTGGATCTTTCAGACTTGTTTTGTGACGTCAAAATCCAGATTGGCGCCATTACAACTTATGAGCATTCCGAGGTTGGAGTTAATGGCCTGTCTGATAGGTAGTCGGTTGTCAGCCAACATATCTCAAGTTTTGTGCAAAGAAACTAAGCAATATTTGTGTCTGATTCAAAAGTGGCGTTGAAGTGGGTCGAAGATTTGCCTTCTAGGTGGAAAGTATTTGTAGCTTGCAGAGTTCAAGAAATCCAAAGCAATATTGGTGAGAGGTGTAGTTGGAACTACTGCAGTAGCAAACAGAACATTGCAGATGTTATAACAAGACGACAAGGTTTGCCTAAGCTCATAGAAAATGAAGAGTGGTGGTCTGGACCAGAATGCCTTAAATTACCGGAAGTAGAATGGAAGGTTCCTTTGCTACATATGCAAGATAAAGACCTTTCCAATGTCATTCTAGAAGAGCAAGTTTCTAATGTAACTGTTCAATTATATGGATGTGCAGAGCCAATTCTGAAGTTTGAAGATTATAGTTCATGGCAGCGTTTAACCCGAGTGACCGCATGGGTAATGCGTTTTTTCAACAATTGTCTCAAAAGAGACGTTAATAATGACGTGTGGCTAACTTTCTCGGAAATAAAGGCAGCTGAGAAGTACTGGATCTCTGTCAGTCAACATCAAGAATTTGCAGATGAAATTAAAGCCTTGATGAAGGATCAAGAAGTGAATGAAAGTTCCTGCATTTTCCAGTTTAGACCGTTCTTGGATAAGGAAAACTTATTCGTTTAGAAGGAAGACTGGAGTATTCAAGATTTTCTGAAAATCAAAAACACCCTTTTTTGTTGAAAGGTGGAAGATTGGTGGAATTATTTATCAGGGACAGACACTTCAAGACGCTGCATGGAGGGGTTCAGAGTACTCTTGCGTTGTTAAGAAAGGACGTATGGATATTGCGTGGTAGGCAGTCAGTTAGAAAAGCCATACATGGATGTATGAGATGTCGCAGATGGAATGCCAAATCTGCAAGTGAATTTGAAGCACCATTGCCATTTGAGCGAGTAAGTGAGTCGAATCCGTTTCATTCAACAGGAATTGATTTTTGTGGGCCAGTTTTCATCAAGACACAAAAGGACATACGTTTGTTTGTTTACCTGCGCAGTTACGCGTGCCATACACTTGGAGCTTGTGGCCTCGCAAAGTACGGCACATTTTATTCTGGCATTTAGGCGATTTGTGGCAAGAAGAGGAGGCTGCAGAGTGATCTACAGCAATAATGCACAAACTTTCAAGAAAGTAGACAGATTGTTACGAGAGAGCTACAATTGGTTGAACAATACACAAACGCAAGAGGTCGCTACAAGTTTAGGAATTGAATGGAATTGAATGGAATGCAAGAACAGCATGGTGGGGCGGTTTTTATGAAAGAATGGTGCAGTTAATAAAATATCATTTGAGACGCACTTTGGAACAGCTTTATTGTCACAAGATGAGTTTTCTACAGTACTCACAGAGATTGAAGCAGTCATAAACAATCGACCTTTAGCACTTATTACAGAATATTTTTCTGATAATGAGGCTTTAACTCCAGCGCATTTTCTGCTTGGCAGGCAAGGGGCATGTTTGACGGATAATTTGAAGTGTTATACCGACATTCCCACCAGTGCGAAATTGGTCAAGAGATGGAGATACAGAGGACAGTTGATGAAGCGATTTTGGAAGCAGTGGCGTCATGACTACTTGTTACAACTTCGTACAGCTCACGAAGTTCATCGAGCCTCTCAAAATCAAACGCCGGTGCAGCTGAATGACGTAGTTCTTCAAATAAAGGAGAAGTTACCTAGAGGAAAATGGAAATTAGCAAGGGTTATTGAGTTGACTCCCGGAAGAGATAACAAAGTACGTTCTGTCATGCTTCAACATACCGATGGAAGTTTGTCACGAAGAGCAGTTCAGCACGTTTGTCCACTGGAAATTTTGTAGGCGTGGTCGATGTGTGTCCAAGTTCGGTAATTTGCTTTAGTTTACTCGGACTTGAGATACACTTTCAAGATAAAGAAGCAAGTTCATGAAGAACATACATGCAGAAGATACTGGATAAGCTACATAAGAAATGTTAGGGATACACATCACAGCTTTTGAACGAAGCTAACACAACCGATTTCATACACTTCTTGTATGCAGTGGAAGTCTTGTATGCAGTGGAAGTTTTCCTCAAGTCTTCTGTCTGTATAATTTGCCATAGGGTGTAAAATTATACAACAACGTTTGGATTGGTGAGCGTTGAGTACACGCCTTTCGTTCTGTCTCGGGAAAGGTGGCTAGTAGTGGAGCTCTACCAGTAAAAATTGGAGGGAAAACAATTAATTTTCTTTGTGCTGTGAAAAGTGCAGTACCTGTCAATTTATTGCATTATTGTCTCAATGATGCTGCTTGCTGCTTGAGACTTGATTAGCTGCCTCAGTTACCCTACCGCGCATGCGCGGTCCTCCCTATAAAGGATGCGTGCTTGGGAAGCTCGTCATCTCTTTGTCTCAAGCTGTCGTCGACAGCTTTTCTCTTCTGCTGCTTCCCGTTCTCCCCCGTGCTGACTGCTTCAACGCCGCTTCGACCATGCCATTCCCGGTCTCCCATAGGTGCGGACATACCTCATCACAAATGGAAGTTGGACTGCCAACCACTTGAACCCTCGCCTATGTCGCCCGTCTGAGAACACCGCATCAACCGATGACTCCACCCTCTTCCGTCCCTGACGCAGCTCGTTGTCTTCCCCGTCGTGCTCTTCACTGACACGACGGACAACGGCACGAGTGTGTTGCCTCAACCTTCGGCCTTGAACACCGTTGCCCACCGACAAGCCGTCGTCCTCGATGGACACTGCTCTCGCCCCGGATGCTGCTCTCTCTCCGCCAATCATCTCTCCAGCCGTCGACCGCTGCAAGCCCGGCCTAGTACGGGACGTGCATGTCGGCAACAGCAACGACGATGACTCACCGCTGCAAGACGGACAGCGCTCGTCGCCACCTCCCGCCCTGTCGGTCCTCGCCGAAGACGTGCGACACACCACGGCGCTGCTTCGAGACGCCAAGCTGAAGCTCCGGGAAGCTACGGCCCAAGCCGGCCTACCACCAAACGTCTCAACGCTGGACTTGTCTTCTAGATCGTCACGCAGAGAACACAGCGTTACATGCAGCGAAGCACACAACCTCGTCGACTCGGTCTTCCGCCGTTTTGCCGACAGGACACCGATGCCTCCCCCGTCATGCACCTCATCTGTACGACAGACCAACATTTGCGACTGGGTCGCTTCTACTACAAGCCACAACAACCGCAAGCGTTCGTCCCACACCGTCGCCCCATCAGCCAAGAAAAGCAAGCCCTCAGCAGTGTCGCAGGAAACCACTACGGGTTCCCGACACTCACAGATACCGCCACCGCCCGCATAGCATACTCACTTTCCGGACGACATCGACGACCCGACTTTGCCTTTGGCTTCTTAAAGGCCAAAGCCAAAGCAGTCATGCCGCTGACAACATGGACGCCATGGATGACGACAACGTCTACACCTGCCGTCCCCTCCGCCCTAAACGACGAACTTGCCGATCACCCTTTCCTCCAGACGTTCTACCTCCAATGGAGAGTGTCGCATCATGCGACACTGCTCCCACCACGGACGCTGCGCTCTTCCCCCCGGCCGTCTCTTCCACCCATGTCGACCGCTGCACACCCGGCCTAGTACGGGACGTACATGTCGGCATGGACGACGCCGCCGACTCCCCGCTGCAAAACGGACAACGCATACCACCTACATGAGACAAGCTGGCCTTCCGATCATCTAAATCTTACAGACGCCACACGGCCGCCCTCCTACCAAGAAACTAGAACACCCCCGAGTGTCGCACGGTGCGACACTCCCTCCGGGAAAGAAGCAGGCCGTTCGGGCCGACCGGCAACAACGCTCGGAGTCCCGCCACCTTGCCAACAAGACACCGATGTCTCTCCCATCGCACACCTCATCGGTACGGCAGATTCACATTAAGACCGGGCCGCCTCCACTAGGAACCATCAAACCATAAAACATATCGTCTAACGTCGTCGCACCAGCTATGAAGCTCAAACATTTGGCACTGTCGCACAACCCCATCACAGTGTCACGACACTCCCGGACGTCTCTACCGCCCGCATAGTATTTCGCCATTTCACCTCAATCAATCAAAGACTCCGTGTCGCAGTACTCCGCACTGCACAACTCCGTCTTGCCGGCTATGAAGTAGAAGCCCCCGTCAGGCTAACCCTACTGCCGTGCCATGACTTCACTAAAAAAAAAAAAAAAAGCCTCCACTGCCCACAAGACATTTTCACTACCGAACGACAACATAGGGTGTGCCAGACTATTCCCGCTGTAAGCACCCCAAATCCACTGATGTTACCAAGCAGAAAACCCCCGGACACATCGCCAAGCTACGGATGCCTCTTCTGTTCACGACTGCCATCACCTTCCTTACAAGATGCGACACCTTCCGCTTTCCTCACCTAAAATAACATACATAAAGAAGGGACCTCTTCCACCACATGCCATGTCAGCCATTGTCGTACGTCGCACGACGCTGAACTCAACCTGCTCACGCACTCCCCTGTTTCTCAACACCGTCTGATGCCTCCTCCGGCCGGTTAGCATTCCTACTCGGGCAGCGCAACTGGCGAACCACTCGCACCTTGCATCTTCTCTCCCGCCCACTGTCGCACGATGCAACAGAATTCCGCCACCCCGCGCCCTCACGCCATCCACCGTGAGACCACCATACCGACACCTCTCTTGTTCGTTGTCGTGGAACTTACGAGTGTCGCACACCCTCATTCTCTCGTGATGTCACACCGCCCCAATTTCAAAACGAGGCTCCTTCCGGTTCCCATTTCCCGCGTCTCTCCGTGTTGCTTCCAGTCGCTGTTTAGCACCCCGGGATCTCAAGTTTTCTTCAATTTTACTTCTTCCAACATAGTGAAAGTGCTAAAACCAGTTCACCCAACCCTAAAGGACCCTTACGCCGGCAGACTGCCACTAATTCAAGATCCAGGATCCTGTAACTGTCCAGGCCTAAGAAACCCCAATAGGAAGGACCCCCACACTTCAGTTTGTTTAACACATAGGCTTTGCAATTATTTTGACAATCCGTGCCCGATCTGCATTTCAATTCCCTATACAGACTGGAAGATAATCTCGGCGTTAAATCACCTCTCCTCCTTACGGAAGAAGCAAAGAAATCAACGAGGATATTCCAAATCTCCTTTCAAGTCCCCCTCCCCCAAGAGGCCTAGACCTTCATCTACCACTACTTATCAACCTGCCACACCGACTTACTCACCTTCCACTGCGTCAGCAACACCAATGTCGCAGCAATCATGGGTTACATCCCCTACTTCAACAGACTCACCATCCCTCCAAGATCTCCAGGGAAAGCACCCCACAGTAACCACCGAAGAACACGAAGACCCACTTCCATCTCACTTCCCCGACAACCCTTCCTCTCCGCAAGAAGTCGTTGTTCCGTTTTCCTCTGAACAAGCCACAATAGTCATTCCTGCCACTCCACGTTCACCTAACAGGGATGAACCCATTGTGCCTTGTCCTACTCTTCACTCTCCTCGTTCTTCCCAGTCCTCATCTGCTTCCGAAGACGACACCATTGCCCCCCCCCTCCCCCCGGACCCACCACAATCTCTGGCCCCGGACTTTCCCGTCTTTTCATCCGAATCTGTAAAATCAACCAGAAGGAAATCTTTAAAGTTATTAAACACAAACTCAAGCTCAAGCAATCGACAAAAACCCAGCTAGACATCAACTGCTTACGGGCTAAACCCATCCTCCGCTCTTGGCAGAAGACGATCTCATCACACCAAAAACAGATCACTGACCTAAAACTGGAAATTGATAGGCTTCATACCATCAACAACGAACAACTTTTGCACTTAACATCACTAATCCTTCAACACGCTACAAAAAAGAAGAGAGCACCCTCTCCTCCCCCACCACATCAAGGCCTTTCCGACCCACAAGCTTTCTCACCCTGGAACTTATCACGACTTTCATCCGACAAAACTTGGAAGCCGGCATACAAGTCCCCCGGACCCTTTCGTCATCCTGAACTTGCACAGCCATCCGACCCCCGTGTCAACCCCCCTGCACTTCCTTCCAGGCCCCTTACACGGGTGGAACCCTCGCTAGAAGACGAATCTTCCCTAGCAACCCCATCCCAAATCAACCAAGACAACGAAATCTCTTGGGCATGGAAAAGCATCGCATCCACAGCCCGAGACCACAACCTCAAATCATTCTCCCTATGGCAGTATGACAACGAGACCACGTTTACCCCACTGCACCCTGACCTCTCACCACTCTCGGAATCCCATGTTCCCCATGCCGTTTGAAAGCAAAGGGATTCTATTTCGGCCTCCGCAATCCCTCTTCACATTAAGCCGATTCCTCACAGCCAGTTAAAAAAAAAAAACCATAAAAAACTTTAAAAAAAAATCCCTTGTATTATTACAGCTAATCCTTACATACCAACCTTCTTTGAATCAGATTGCCCGGCCCCGGGGGCGGGGGCGCCCCATCACCTTCTAATCCTGTTTTCGGCCACAATTATACCCTGAACACTCTTCACCGCACCCCGTGACTAAATTTGCCCACCATCACCAAGATCCAACAAGGAAGATTCTACCTGTGTCCTCTCCTGCTCTGACCTAAACCGACCTTCACCTACAAGTCCGGATGATGTCACCTCCTACTAAGGTAAACACAACATTGTGATTTTCTTTTACCATACCTTGTCATTAGTTACCTCAAAATAGGAAAATGATGTATGATGATTGTTGGGAACACCAACCCGGGTGACAGCAGCCTCAGAACCTCAGGAACTCAGCCAAAAGGCGCCCGCCGCCTAATTTGACGAGGTCGGCCTGTCAATGCAATAAATTGACAGGTACTGCACTTTTCACAGCACAAAGAAAGAACATTTTGCCGGCCCCCAGCCAGGCCGGCTAAAAATGGTTTCTTTTGCTGTAAAAGTACATTACCTTAGGCCCACCCTGCCTCCCCTCTCGAGTCACCTTTTGAGACATTGAGAGACAAAGAGATGACGAGCTTCCCAAGCACGCATCCTTTATAGGGAGGACCGCGCATGCACGGTAGGGTAACTGAGGCAGCTAATCAAGTCTCAAGCAGCAAGCAGCATCATTGAGACAATAATGCAATAAATTGACAGGTAATGCACTTTTACAGCAAAAGAAACCATTTTTAGCCGGCCTGTCTGGGCTCCGGCAAAATGTTCTTATTTCATCACACAGCCCACTCTAGTGTGAGTTTTGCCAACCGGTGAAGACCCGATCGGAAGGTTATTTTTATACTCCAGGCACCCCCCTTTAATGAAGATATGAAGATGGGTAGAAGAAGGAAGAAATCCTTGGATGTCTTGAGAAAGTCCTACTTAGGTTAAATCGTGAGATAATGTTATGTACCTCTTGTTTTTGGGGATAGAGCATGTCGCGAATCTAGGTATGTCGCGAAGTAGAATCCTGCAAAATACGTAGAATAAACGTTGTACTGTCTAATTATAATTTGTTTATGCAATGACATGTTTAATGGTGAACTAGTTAGCGAAATAAGATTAAATACGTATTTTGTTGATGCTGGTTAGAGGTTGTAAAATGCGTAATTTGGGGGAAAAAAGTGCTACGTAGTTAGCAATTCAGTTAGTAGCAATATTAACAAGGAAAGTTTTGAATAAATGCACAAATAAGCAAAAATAAATGGGTTTTCCCTGGAATGTAAGAAAGGCATCAGTCTTGAGTTTGTTGGTATTATAAGACTCGTAAGACTTGTTGCTAAGGCAACAAAAAGATCGATCTGTATAAATAAGCTGCTCGATATCTCGGACGGCCTTGTTGAGAGGGTTTTGATATCTCAGCTGAACTTAGAGATGTGTTTAGTGCTTTATCAGTAGGCTTTAAGTATGTAAATAGTTTAGTAAATTCAGTCCTTTTAGGGGGCACCATTGATGTTTTTCTTACATTCCAGGTAAAACCCATTTATTTTTGCTTATTTGTGCATTTATTCAAAACTTTCCTTGTTAATATTGCTACTAACTGAATTGCTAACTACGTAGCACTTTTTTCCCCCAAATTACGCATTTTACAACCTCTAACCAGCATCAACAAAATACGTATTTAATCTTATTTCGCTAACTAGTTCACCATTAAACATGTCATCGCGTAAACAAATTATAATTAGACAGTACAAAGTTTACTCTACGTATTTTGCAGGCTTCTACTTCGCGACATTCCTAAATTCGCGACAACGATGCCTTTTGAAAAGTATTTAATTAATTCACCGTGAGAACGATCTTCTTAAGTGCGTCTCTTTTTCTTGGTTAAATGTCAAATTCGAGGTAACGCAGAAAAGTTTAACGGCAATAAATATCTAATCCAGATTAGACATACATCATTTTATACCAAGTGATGGAATGGCCACAATTACTTTGTCTACTATTATTAGGGTGTTAACTGGCAAACTTATATTTTAAAACAAAGAGGTGCCCGAGTGATGGAGTAAAGCTGTTTAACATTTTCATAGGCTAGAGTAAAGAACCATACATTGCATCACCTTAATTCACATGCACACTGCATGTTCAAACACTTTTTACTATACGACTCAATTTCAGTTCTTAAGAAAAAAATCTTGAACATTTCGTAAGGTTAACGAGCAAAAAAAAGGCCGACAGTTACTAAAAAGTAGTGCCAATTCCAGAAAATGTATAAGTCTAAATTTGAAAATTTCAATAAAATTCAAAACTCCACACTTCTGGCGTATTTATTTCCGAAAAATAAACCTTTAATTCCAAATGTGAAATAACCAGATTAAAGCCCCCAGTGTAACGCGATATTTTCCCCCATTGGGATTACTTAATGCCATTGTTATCAAAAAGTCGGAAAAGTTTAGGTACGATAAGGTTATTCCTATTAGCCAAGTTAATCGCACCGAATAATACTTTGGATGTTAAATGAAAACTTGAAGATTGCTACCACTAGTAGCAATTTTCTAGTTTTCATTTAACCTTCGAACTATTAGTAGATGCGATTAACTTGGCTAATAGGATTAACCTTGGCGGCCTTTCCCTGGTTAAATGATATCACTACTTTGAAAGGCCGACCCTTTTTGTAAATTTGGCGGCTTCTCACCAGTTTTGGGTGGATTTATTTAACCCGATTCACAATTTATTTCCAACTGCAATTGATTTATGTGTCAGACTAGGTTACACAGTTAATTTCTGTTTCAAGGCCAGAGTTACAGGCAAAAAAAATGTAATACATCGAGTGTTTAAAATTTTGTAGCCCTCGATACGTTTTGTTGGAAAAACAAAATTGATTTGGAGGGGAGAGCAGGGAAAATCACTTCTATGCCCTTGCTCCCCTATCGCCTCCGCAAAAAAATACACCAAATCTCCTTGCTAAAAGTTTTTTTCTTTATTTCAGCGTTTAAGCAAGGGGATCGGCGACATTGGCCATGCCCGCCCCCCCCTCCCCCCCCCC
>JAHWFP010253105.1:0-14156 GCA_023313725.1 Lithobius niger
CGAAGAAAATATGGTCGGGAATACGAAGAGCAAATCAAGCTACCGGCGATCAAGAAGTGTGATATTGGGCCAGGAGCTATATAAAGGTCCGATATATTGCCCCCCCCCCAGCCGACCAAGAGGTGGTCTCACACCGAAAAAGGATGTAAAAAGGAGCATCACAAAAATACGACCAGACAAGATGCCAGCCTCTTTTAAATTTCAGCAAAGAAATCACAATAAAAGAAACAAACCTTGTTGCCTTTTTAGTCAAATTGCTCGCAATTACGAGTTAAGTTATTAATTTAAAAAAATAAAAAAAAATAATAATAACGGAAACCGTACCTCAATCCAAAAAGCCCCACCACTGGAAGAAAACATCACTTCGTTCCACCAATTCAGCAGTTAAAATCCAAATTTTTAAAGGTTGGGAAAAATTCTCGAGTCCAATGATAACGGGTAAACGCTCTCAAAAAAAACCAACGCTAAGTAACTCACACGCAAGTCAAACTCCCAAGAACAAGAGTCAAGACACGTTTCCCAGTGAGAAAAATAATCAACATCATTTTAATCCAAAGAAAAAAGGTAAGGGATCCAGATGATGATGCAGGGGGAAGAAAGAAGTATTAAGAATAGCAACAAAAGAAAAGGAGGGGTAAAAAAATAACAAGCAAGGGGAAAAAAACTTGAACAAGGCACACCACAACCACGAGTGAAGGAAGCTGACACACTCACCACAGATCACCATTGCATCACCAGGTCATCTTAAGAGTAACATAAACACATTAACAGTGGGAGGACAAGTGTAAACCTTCATGAGTTCCCCATTACATTTTAACCGGTCAAACATGAAAACCAATTTATCAAACACCAACCGGAAAAAAACTTGGACTGGGAAAAACAGACCTCCAAACAAGGGGGAGGGGGAGGAATAAAAGTTTGGGGAAAATTTTACCAAATGAAACCTGACTGAAGTAAGGAAGTTGGGAAAAAACAAAATCTCAAGGGCAGAAAGCAGAATTTTGAACGCCAAGAAAAATTCCAAGTAAAAAAAAAACTACAGGGTACAAGAGATAGGATGGGTAACCTAAGCCATACCAGCTCTAATACCTGGGAATTAAACCTATAAAGGAGAGATAGGTACGTAGGCAGCAACAAAAGAAAACACAAGCAAAAATGCAAGGTTTTAACGACACAACATGGGGGGCATGCTAAATAATAAATGAGAAGCATAACAAAAAAGGTGCAAAAAAACTACAAAACAAGTTATAAAAATCGTGACATAGGCTACTTAGAACTACAAACTAAAAGAGTGCCATCCTGAGGAAAACATCAAGCAAGAACCAGCTCTCATAGTCTTCGTCTTCGTCCAGAGGGAAGAAGAGGAGGGAGAAGATGACAAAAGAGAGATATTAAAATCACTCAAGATTTTTTTTAAATTTTACACAAGGAGAAGTAAATTCTTTCATTTAACAAAAAAAATTCGTCCTACTCGCAACACAGGGCACCCATTCATCATTTGAAAAACTAAGGAGGGACAAGTCAAGATTTACAAGTTAGGCTCCGGCCTCCAAAGATTACAACTGATGTCAAAACCAACATTAATCAGCCAAGGGAGAGGAAAACGTACGGGATGATTGTTAAAAACGAGAGGGGGGGGGGGGGGAAAAAGAAAAAAACAATGAATCTCGTCATCGGGAGTATGGCTTCAAATGCAGGAGGTGTGTGGTCCCAGCAAGCATCTTTCCTTTATTGGGGGTCTTTAGTCTATAAGTTAGAGGGGTAATGACCTCGTAAACCACAAAAGGGCGCTCGTAACGAGCGGCGAGTTTGTTGCTAAATTGTTTAGCCTTATCTGAGATGTAGTGCGTTTTCCTTAAAACCTCATCACCCACCTTGAAAGAAAAAGGTGCTACCTTCAACAGCTCTAGCACGGTTTACGTCCTGTTGCTCACGCAAAGCAGTGCAAGCGATAGATATAGCATTTTCAAGACGTGTATACGTGCTTACTACCAATGTCTTAGAAGTTTTGTTGAGGGGGCTTAACAATTCAGGGTCAACGGTCCCAGGCAATCGTAGGGTACGACCATGGTGTAATTTAAGTGGAGAAAAACCAGTAGTCCTAGAAACAGTAGCTCGCAAGGCCATGGTGATCATATGGAGATCAGAATCTCATGTCTTTTGAGTTTTGCCAATCCTAGTACGAATGAGGCTTTTTACAGTATTTATTAGTCTCTCAGCTTGATTGGCCACTGGATAGTAAAAACTCAGAAGGTTTGCTTAATACCAAACATACGTGCAATGCAGCGAAATGCGCCGTTCAAGAACGATTTACCATTGTCAGAAACCAATTTTTTGCATTGGCTGTAACGTGAAAACACCTCTTTAACGAGAATGTCGGCTACAGTAGCAGCTTTAGCATTTTTCATAGGAAAAATGTCAGGCCATTTAGTTAATGAGTCTTGAATAATAAGGAGATATTTATTGCCTTTGGTTGATCGTGTGAATGGGCCAGAATCATCGATATAGTAAACATCCCCTGGAAACTGAGGTATGGGAGGTAACACCCATTAATCCGCGTGCAGATGTAGGATTACTTTTGCAAGTTTGGCAAGTATGGCATTTCTTAATATAGGCCGTAATGTCACGAACCATTCCAAACCAAGCTGAGTGACTCTGTATAGTTTAAAGGTCTTGGAAACACCCATGTGCTTCGTAGCAGGACTCAAGTGTGCGGCAACAATAAGGCGCATGCTCTCAGATGGAGGAATGAGGGCACAAAAAACGGGACACACCTAAGCGGTTCTTAAAAGTTCTACCAATAATACCATTAACAATGGAGGCGTTATATGACACACGTCTGGCTTTCCTACCAATAGTGGTTGTGGGAAAACATGTGCCATTATCGATGAAATGACCCATAAGTTTTAAAACTGGTTTAGATCGTTGTGTCGTACGTAGCCTATCAACGTCATCGTTCCCAATGATGCATTCAGCAGTCACTAAAGCAAACCGATAGAGGTGATCAGCGACAGTATTTGAAGTGCCGCTTTTGTATTTAACGGTAAAGTTGAAGCATGCCAATCTCAATGCCCATCGAGATAACCGACCAGTTGGGTCCCTTCCTTTTTTAAGGAGGCACCTACACTAAACTGAGCCATAACTTTGGAAAGTCTTTTCTTTAGGTGTAATTGCCCTAGAGTCGTACTTCTTTTTTTTAACCTTAAACTGTGTTGAAATACGAGTCTAGGACTTATTTTAAATTTTCAATTAGTCTATTTTTGTGGGAGGGGGGGGGGGAATTGAGGCTTAATGGCGCGTCGACAACTTGGTCATTAGCGCCAACCTCAGTCACAGTGCAGTGGTCCGGGTTGCCACTGTACCACACATTACAGAGATGTTATTCAAACCCCTAATCTAAATCTTGTCATACATCTGTACCTCCTGCAAAAATTGAAAAACACCGGACAGGAGGACAGACTTATCGCCCTACTGACGCGCAATGTCATGCGGAAGGTGGAAACGACGACGAACACCATCAAGATGGCGACAATCAACAAGTAAGTGCCGGACCGTAAGTGGCCGTCGACACCAATAACATTCAGGAGGGTCAACCCCCCGCAAAACGAAACAGTGAGTAAGTCGGGTGTGACCAATTCGCAAACGGGCCAACACAACCTCCTCACGGCGACTGCGGTGACACGCCGAGTGCCACTCCTCGACAGTGCCTTTAATGGCCCGTAATTTATTACCATCCTGTCTGTCCCACAAGGTTTGCCAAAAAGTGTGTAACCTCAGACGCAGAGTTGGAAAGGCATCTGAGGGAACAAGGCTGAGATCCCTACCGAGAGGGCCAGAAAGGGCCCCTTTCGCAGCAGAATCAGCTTGTTCATTCCCTGCTATCCCAGCATGGCCCGGGATCCAGCAGAAAAGCACAGTTTTCCGCTGGCCAGGCAAGCGGGAAAGCAAAGTTTGGACACGTTGTGTCAAGGGGTTCCGAGGATTGTAATTCGCCAAGGACTCCAGGGCACTCATGGAATCACTAAAGATAATGAAATGCGTGCCCTGAATGTCAAGGATCCATTCCACCGCCAAACCAAGAGCCAAAAGCTCTGCAGAGAACACAGAATAGCCTGATGGAAGGCGATGGGCAACCGTTACTCCCTTACACACACAAGCACACGCCACGCCAACGTCTGACTTCGACCCATCAGTAAACAGGCGCTGATAACCGGCGTACTGAGAACTCAGCCGCCGGAACTCCTGTAAGTACCTTGCTGGTAGAGTGGAACCCTTCGGGAGGGACGCCAGAGCAAAAATGAAACTGCCACCTGGGACAAGCCAAGGGGCAACCGGCATCCTCCCGAGCCTCAAGACGCAGGGCATTTCAAAGGCTATCTCCTGACAGGACTGCTGGAGCCTATCGCGGAAATCACCCTTACCCACCCTGCGTCTACCGACTCGCAAGTCTGGCCCAAAAACCATGGACCAAGCAGGACAGGATTGCACAGCACGCAAACGCACAGCATACTGAATGGCAAGCTGTCGCCGACGAATGCCCAAAGGTGGCTCCGAGGCCTCAGCATAGAGGCTAACCACTGGAGAAGTTCGAAATGCCCCAGTCGCCACACGCAGGCCACTGTGATGCACAGTGTCCAACATCTGGAGAGTGGAGTCACTAGCCGAATCATAGACCATACACGCATAATCAAGTTTGCTGCGGACAAGGGCTCGGTAGAGGCGCAACATGGCATCGCGATCGGCACCCCATGAAGTGCCCGACAGGACCCGCAAGATGTTAAGCGCCTGCAAAGCCTTGTCTTAAGCTGACGTAAGTGTGGAAGCCAAGACAACCTGGAATCGAACACCAGGCCCAGGAAACGTGCCTGTGGGACAACAAGAATTTGTGCCTGTCCCAAGTACAGGCAAGGATCCGGGTGCAGCGTTCGTTGGCGGCAAAAGTGGATGCACACAGTCTTGTCCGGAGAAAACCGGAAACCATTACTCACCGCCCAGGTCTGGACTTTGTTAATTGCCAGCTGTAGCTGCCGCTCGCAGGTCTGCATGCGAGCTGCCCGAAAGCGCAGGCCGAAGTCATCGACAAACAATGACTGGGGAACAGCAGCTTGCTGAGCAATGGGGTTGATCCCTATAGCAAACAAGATGACACTAAGAACACCTCCCTGAGGCACACCATTCTCCAAGACAAAGGGGCGGGAAAGAGTCGCCCCGACACGAACGCGAAAAGAACGGCCTGAGAGGTAGGCAGAAAGCAACAGTGGCATCTGTCCCCTCAAGCCATAGTTATAGAGATTACGGAGAATCCCATAACGCCACGTCGTATCAAACGCCTTATCCAAGTCAAAGAAAACCTGAACCAGATGTTGACGCAGGCGAAAAGCCTCCCTCACATCCGATTCAAGGGCAACCAGATGATCGATGGTTGACCGAAACCGTCGAAAGCCGCACTGGGACGCAGATAAGAATCCCCGTGATTCCAGCACCCAGACCAACCTCTCACCGACCATCCGTTCCATAAGTTTACAGACACAGCTAGTCAGAGCGATTGGGCGATAACTGGAAGGAGCAGTAGGGTCTTTGCCCGGTTTCACAATCGAGATGGCCACTGCTCTCCTCTACGCTGCCGGAACAGAGCCTTCTGCCCACAAACGGTTGAACATCTCCAGCAAGAACTGCTGGGAGGCAAGAGGCAGATGTTTCAACAGTTGATAGTGAACATCATCAGGCCCTGGGGCGGAGTCATGCGACTTGGACAAAGCGGAAACAAATTCCTGCCTGGTGAACGGTAAATTGTACTCCTCTAACCCGTCGGAGCGAAAGTCTAGAGGGTGAGCCTCTTCACTACACTTTATTCTGAGCAAACCAGGATCATAATGGTTATCACTCGAGACCTGCGCAAACGCAGATGCAAGACAGTCGGCGATATCCGGCACAGAAGAGATCACGGTATTCGCCACCTTCAGCTGTGAAACCGGGGAAAGCACGGTCTTCCCCGAGATCTGGCAAACCTTCCGCCACACCTGCTGAGAAGGCGTGGAGCGCGTGATCGACGAAACATAAACTGCCCATGAAGCACGTCTAGCCTCACGGATGACAAACCTGGCACGGGCACGACAGCGCTTAAAGGCTACAAAGTTGTCAGCAGTTGGGCTGACTGTAAACGCACGCAACGCTCGCCGGCGGGCCTGAATGGCCTGCCCGCAAGCAGGTGTCCACCACGGAACAGGAACCCGCCGCGGCTGAGTGGACGTACGCGGGATAGTAGCTTGAGCAGCAGCAAGGACCACGTCAGCGAAATGAGTGGAAAGTTCATCCACATCAGAAAAGTCCTCAACCGCACGCTGAAATACAGCAGCCTCAGCAAAAGCTGACCATTCAGCACGTTTAAGCGCCCACCGGGCTGGCCTGGAAGCCACAGAACCCCCTTGTGTTGTGGACAACACAATGGGGAGGTGATCGCTTCCATGCAGATCGGCAGTGACACTCCAAGTGAAGCGAACTGGGATGGCCAGCAAGCAAAAGGCTAAGTCCACCGCTGACCAATTGCCCGTGGCCAGGTTACAGTGTGTCATCGCTCCATCGTTCAGGATGCAAACAGACCCCCTCTGCATCCACTCCTCAAGGATCCTCCCTTTGTTGTCTGTATGAGGTCCCCCCCACTGGACATGGTGGCTGTTAAAGTCGCCCAGCAACAGAAAAGGGGCAGGAAGCTGGCGGACCAGGTCCTCCAGGTCACCAACCCCAAAGACCTCATCCGGTGGCAAATAAAGCGAACAGACAGTAATATCCAAATGGAAAGAAACACGAACTGCTACCACCTGAAGCCTAGTGTGCAGAGGCACACTGGCATGCGGCTGAGAGTGTTGAACCAGCACTGCAACACCACCATGTGCACGTGGCACAGGGTCAGCATCCAGACGGTAGACAGAATAACCTCGAACAACCGTATTATCTGACGCCTTAAAGCAGCTTTCCTGTAGACAGCAGCACAGAGGTCGCCAATATGACAAAAGCAGCCGCAGCTCTTCGGCATGGGTCCGTAACTTTGGCAGTTCCACTGAACGATGGCATGCGCAGGCATTAGGGCGGGCTGAAGATTGAATCATTCTCCTCAACTCTTCCTCTGGGCGATCCGAAAACATCCGAATCCTCACCCGAATCAAAAGATAGAGTGAGGTTCAGAACGAAATTGTCCTCGGAAGGAGGAAAAAGTTCCGGAGAATTGGAACAGGAAATGTCTCCCTGCTCCATGGGCAAAGTATCATCAAGATGTTGAGGGGACACAACGGACCCCTCAGCAAGCTGGCCGTTCAACAACCGTTTCACCTTATCTCCTGGTGGCGACGTCCTCACGGGTGGTGTTGAGGCTTTACCAGCAGGAGCCTTCAACGTTTTCTGTGGTTCACTCCGGGCAGGTGGAGGCTTAGCTGAACCTTTAACCTGCCTGGGAACAGATGCAGCAGCAGAAACAGCAGCAGGAGCAGAAACACTTGCAGGCTGGGCAGATGTAGACGGCAAGGCAGCAACCGGGTCCGAAGGACCCAAAAGACCCTGCAGAGATGGATGTTGCAGAGTCAACAAAGTTATAAGCTTGCCCACCGTCGTCGTCAAAGACCTGAGCTCAGCGCGTAAATCTGCCAAATCAGCAGACTCACTAACTGGGCCAGGCAATGGCGCACTGCACACCTGCGCAAAAAAACGTGTCATAGCCGGCGCCGATAGTTTGACTTTCTTTCGGGCCTCCGAGTAGGAAAGCCCGTCCTTCACCTTTAGTTCCTGCACTCGACGTTCCTCAACATAAACACGACAGTCCCGTGAAGAGGCTTGGTGCTGACCACCGCAGTTGACACACTGCTTCGGGCCAGCACAGTCAGCGCCCTCATGGGCTGCCTGAGCACAGGAAACACAGGTAGGCCTACCTTTACACGAGCCGCTGGTATGGCCGAAGCGTTGACAGCGGAAACACCGCATCGGATTCGGAACGTAACTCCTGACCTTCAAGCGCAGGTAACCGGCAGTAATATGCTGCGGTGCAACTGGCGTATCGAAGGTCAGGAAAAAGGTGTCAGTTGGCTGGGCACCATTCTCGCCTTTCCGTGTCAAACGCCTCACAGCTGTAACACCCTGTGACGTGAGTTCGTCCAGAATGGCATCATCACTGAGACCTCTCAAATCATGTCACGACCCCCTTGCTGCTGTTCAAAGTACGATGCGGCTCGACATGCACTGGGCATGACCCCAGTGCACTCGCTTTCAAAAGCCTCTTCGCCTGACCATCGTCTGCAACTTCCACAAGGTATCCCCCAGCACAGAGCCGAGAGACACTCTTCGGATCAGAACCACAGATCCCTTTCAGAGCTTTGTGAACAGCGAATGGACCGAGTTGTGTAACATCTCGGCCCTAGCCTGTCACCACCAGGAACTTCGGGACTTGGTCCCGACTCTTACTCAAGTCTGGTAACTGGGCACCAGGCCCAACCATCTCGGGTTCCCTCCTTTGACGCTTGCTAGTACGGCGAGGAGGGGAAGAATTTTGGGGGGAAGAAATTTTATCGGGGGAGGGGGGGGAAGTAGTTGCCATGTAGAGCAAAAAGAAATCGCGGCGGTGCGCCCCCCAGAAAAGAAAAACCCCGCGTGGCACTCGGGTGATGCCGCACTCGGGAGGGCCGGAAGCCGCATATCCAGGGCCCTGCACCAGGAAGCTAACACCGCCGTCTATCTCGGTGAGGTGGCAGCCTAAGCATGCCGAGAGGCGAGGCCACCAAGGAAGCCGTACACACCACCTCCGTCGATAACCCAAACAGTTCGGGTCCGTGATGCAGATGGATACAGCACAAGCCACCTCCCCACATCGACAGGACCCGAAAAGTCATAGCCGATTGGCCTTAGGCCGGCTCGCCCAGGCCACCCGTCCTCCGGAATAAGGAGCCAAAGCCCGAAAGCCAGGATCTCCGCCTCCACGGATTACTAGGTTGCAGCACACGGCCAACATGCTGGGGGATGAGGATGAAAAGCCCAGTGGCCAGAACAGGCAAATTAGAATCAAACCCAAAAGGGGATTCAAACCACCAAACATCCTCTAAGCAGCCACCCCGGGCCCGGTTTGTCCGGATGTCCCTTCACCTCTTTCGGACTAGTGCTTGCGACGGGTTTTAAACCTGCCCGCCATACACACCGTAGGCGCACTCGCAAACCGTAGTGTTGAGGTTGCTAGTGTTCAAGACGGACTAAAAACCCTCCGCCATGCACACCCTTGGCACACTAGCAGACCATGATCTTGGGTTCCCTTTTAGTCGCCTTCTACGACACACAGGGGTACGGTGGGCTTATTCTACCCCCAGCCCACAGGGGGCATTTTTGTGGGAGTACCATACCGGTACATATTTGGCAAATTTTATTACACTTTTTTACTGCTACTTTGATAACATCGGCAAAATTTGTTGCACATGAACAAGATTGGGCTCTAAATCATCTGTATACATAGGGCTATCATGTGAACCAAAATAATTTTGGTACCACAATTTTTTATATTTTATAATATAATCACAATTTGCATATATTATAAAATTATATAGCTCAAATTTTGGAATTTTTTTTAAAGTACACCGGAAGTGTGTAGAAGGATGATTTTGGTTCGCTTTATAGTCACCACACCCGGGAACTTGTGTAAAAAATTTCAAGTCATTATCTCAATTCTAAGTAAAATTATGATGGTTTTGGTGATTGACCTCTAGCGATATTCCCGTTCCAATAAAATTAAACTTGAATGTGAAACTTATAACCTTATATAAAGCTAAATAAACCAACAAAATTATGTTTTTAGCCTAAAAGGTCTCGGTTAATCAAAGAAAACTGTTGTACCGTGTAGAATACATGTTACAGCACCAGACTAACCTAAAAAAATTTTAAAAATTCTGGGAATATTTTGAGGGTAGGTGCCTCCTTAAGCCATTCAAGAGAGCGATGATCCGAAGTGACAGTGAACTCATTCGATTCAATGTATAGCCTAAACAATTCAACACTCCAAAGAATCGCAAGAGCTTCCTTCTCAACCATACTAAAGGAAATCTCGTTGGAACGAAGCAGTCTGCTAGCGTAGCATACGACCCTAATACCATTTTCATCTTCCTGTAGCAAAACCGAACTTAACCCAAATTTGGAGCTGTCACATCTAATGACGAAGGGCTTGGAAAGATGTGGTTGTGCCGGAATAGGAGCAGTAACAAGTTTAAGTTTTAGTGTTTCAAAGGACTGTTGACACTCAGGGGACCACACAAACTTGGCATTGGTGTTTTTAGTAGATTAAATAGAGGTCTCGCCACCAAAGAGTACGATTCCACATAGCGCCGGAAGAAAGTCGTCATGCCAAGGAAGCTTCTGACTTGTTTAATGGTGGAAGGGGTCTTAATTTTCGAAATCGCCTTGGCCTTTGCTGGGTCGGGAACTATACCTTTGGAAGACAAGATAAATCCTAACACGCGACCCTCGTGGCAACATAAATTGAACTTTTCAACATTAACAGTCAGATTTGCATAATTTAAGCGACCTAACACGAAGTCTACCTTCTGTTTATGGTCCAAAAAATTATCACCTATTAATACGCAGTCATCCTGGTAAACGAATAATCCCTGGAAGTCGGTGGTTCTAAGGAACTCGTCCATCATCCTTGAAAAACCTTAGAAGCTGATCTCATACCAAACATGGCGTACTGAGGGGCGTGCAAACTTCCTGGGGCACCGAAGGCAGCAAGCTGACTTGATTCCTTATTAAGCGGAATCTGATGATAAGTGCTTTGTAGGTCAATGGTGGTTATATAGCGAGGGGTACCTAACTGGCTTAATATTAAGTCAATGGATGGCAAAGGGTACACGTCAGGAACAGAGTTCCGGTTAGGGGCACTGTAGTCCACTAAAAAGCGAAACTCACCGTTAGATTTAGGCTTTAAAAAGCACAGAGAACAGCATGGGCTATTCGATTTTTCAATGCGACCTTCGGCCAACAGTTGCTGTATAACTTCGTTAAGTTTCTTAAGTTTGGAAGGGTTTGCCGGAAAAGGCATAATGTACAATGGCTTCTTATCAATAACATCGATGTGCATCTCCATAGTGTGGCAATGACCTGGTTCGTCACAGAACACATTAGCGTGTTTAGAAAAAATTTCAGAAAATTCCGACTCTTCAACATCAGAAATGGGGGCTTTGTCAAGAATAGTTTGCCATCTGATTTGACTAGACATGAAAGAGCACACTGGGGTGTCAACTAAAGATTCAAGGTATTTGTAACGAAGCAGTGGTATATCATCGTACCACCAAGTTAAATCTGCGGCCCACTGAACAATGCGGGCTCTCATCATAAGATAAGATAAAGGGATGTGGAAAGTTGCTGCACACGATAAAGGAATGCTAAAAAGTTTTCCCGGGTAATTCAAACTTAAGTGCCATGTATTCTGTGGTAGTTATCACTTCACCATTAGCGGTTAATAAAAGTAAAGGAAATGGTTTAATGGTTACTTTCTGACCCATTGAGGCAACAAAATCACTATCTGTTAAAGAATAGCATCTTCCCGAGTCCCAAACAGAAGTTGAAACGATCTCATAAAAAATTAGTGGAACAAGAGGCTTAAAACCGGCAGAGGGCTTAAGATTAATATTAATGACGTGAGTCTTAACTCTAGAAACATCCTCAACCTGACTCACGGAACGGGTTTCAATCAGTTTTCCGACTGGCTTACATTATTTGGTGTTAAAGGTTAATATAAGAATTTCCCTAATATTGGGGCATGTCGGGATAAAAACGTGCTGTGTGTCCTTGCTTATGGTAAAACCAGCATGTGAAATTACGACCTTGGTTGTTATTTCAGCGACCTGTAAAATTTCGATTACAAAACCATCGCTACAAATTAATTAAGGACCCTCCAATTTTTTACCTATCCAGCTACGGAAATGTCGCTCGCGATAAAAGGAGAAAAAAAAACATCCGTAAATAAACTTCAAACGAGCTCCTTAAGCCTATTTCCATCGAAGCAAAACAGTTCTGCCAAGAGGTAAAAGCAAACAACGGCCACTTTTTAGTTTGATCAAACACATTACGGGAAAAAAGTCAAATGAACGCTAATTTTAAGCAAGGAAACAAAGTTTCTTATTTATAACAAAGTTCAGCGATTGCGTTACAAGTGAAGTTATTACCAATGGTTGGAGGCAGTTATCACAGCTGCGCTTAGCGGGGAAAAAACTAACAAGATTCCAAAAAAAATAATCAACTCACTTTTTTTTCTTTTACGATTTTAACGAAGGAAAGGGGTTCGAATCCTTCAAAATTACACAAGAATAAATCAACACCAACAAAATCCAAACGATCACAAGAACCAAACTTAGGTGTTAGCTTTAAGAATTAATTTTGATCAAAAAAGCGAGAAAAACATTCACAGGTTCAAACCTTAAAAAAAAATTACAATTTCAAAAACCGGACTCAGGCCCTCATTATAGCATGTAAGCTACAATTTGGTTATTTTTTGAAAAAAATCACGGGTCAAATCAATCAAAAAAATCATGGGTTAGACTCTGTTAAGGAAAAAGGTTACAGGTTCAAAAACCGGACTTAGGCCCCCATTATATCGCTCTTAGTTGTTAAATAAGCCGACATCTTCCCATCCCTGTTGGAAAAACTGGCAGCAGGGAAAATAAAAAATCTAGGGTATGATTCTGCTAGGGTCCTGGGTTCGTTGTGGGGCCTTAAGGCCACTAAAGAACGCCGGGGAGGTTAAGTAGATAACTTTTAGTTAAGCAAAGTTAAGATACCAAAATCAGCACAGCAGTGAAAATAAAACCCAATCCACATAGCACCGGCAGTGACCATACTTAAGATGTGACAATGACAAAACCTTTGCAATTTTCGTAAATCTTCTCTAAAATGCCATCAAAACCTCGGTTACATACACTATCGTGTTACAGTTAATAGTAGTTAATGCAATTCAAACAGAAACCATGCTAGAGGCCAGTCTAGACACAAGAGCCATACAGGATAATTGTCAGTAAGACATCACTCAACGGATTAGGGTTTTCTAGAGCACTAGCAAAAGAGACGTCACGTAACGGATTATGCCAAAATCAACCTATCTAGCAATTTTGAAAGACTTCTCACAACGGGTAAACTTTGATATGTTAGGCATCACGTAACGGGTTAAATTATTATGTGTGCTCTCGCAATGGGTTAAATTTCAGTGATAATCTTCACAAAACGTGTAAGGGCTATGACGACAAAATTAAGTGCGGCCTCAACAAACGATAACCAAGGCTATTTTTACGGCACTTTAGGAACTATCATTTTACCTCCGACATCGCGCAACGGGTTCGGTACACCACCAGAGCCTAGGCTATAGAAAATGCGTGAAGAAAATAAAACAATTTAGACCTTGATCCAGCAAGACATACCACTCGGTCAAAATAGTTAAAAGGCTACAACATCGCAACGACCTTAACTAGTAAGCCTAATTCACTATTTTCAGGAAATAGAAAATCTCGGGTGCTTCAGTGCATTATCTAGTCAGCGCTAACCCATAGTCTGCAAGTTTTCAAAAACACCGTTAACCTGGCTTTCACTATCGCATAACATGGCTAATTAGCAAAAGTTCTCTAATTTACCTTTTGAGTGACGATGAGGCTTGCAAGTAATTATGAAAAACCAAGTGACGGGCAGGACTGAAGTCGGAGGCAGGCGTGGCTGACCAGCAGTTTTAAAGACGTGTAAAAATTAAAATTAATACATTTAAAAGAGTATTAAAAAAAAGCGTAGCCACTCAACAAACCAACGAGCAGCAGTTGCCGACGCAATGGACCAAACGGAGATACAATGTTGACCCCTCGGGCCAAGAGTTATAACCACGCGATCGTAATTAGCATAGTCAGCTGACCAACTCAGCTGAAGATTACAACCTACGCTGAATAGGCTATAAAAAATTATAAAGTTTAGATTCTTTATAATTTTAAGAGTTTGAGGTTAGACAAAAGATAACTAAGTTAAATTTTAAAGAATCGCTGAGTTTTAGTGATTTTAAGAATATATTTTAATCTAACAAGGCAACGCGACATGATGACGAAAGTCTGCGTAGGCGACAAGAAGGTGAATGAATGACGTAGTTACGCGAGCATGCAAGACAA
>JAHWFP010253110.1:0-10572 GCA_023313725.1 Lithobius niger
ACAAATCATTTTTATTCTAACTCCTAAGTAGGCATTTAAATACACACCCATCGTGGTGGCAGCGAACCGTGATTAGATAGTACAGTAAGTTAGTTAGGACGTTGACGCTCTTCTAACCGTGCAGTAGACACGCTATGCTGTTTTTCCTTGAAAGTAAAAACCGCCACTTATGAGTACTTCTAAATTAACCGCAACTTCACCAGATGTCGGTGCTATAGACAGTAGGCACCTCAAGACCCTGTAAGCGCCGCTACAAAATGAAGGCTTCGTAGTAGAAAGTTGTCCTTCGGACGAAGGGTTGCAAACGAAGGCTTTATGAAGTTGCAGTTGTCTATCGGGGCGAAGGGTTCACAAAATGAAGTTTTCTGGAAGTGGAACGAAGTCTTCGGTGAGAAACGTAAGAATGAAGACTTCACGGATGATGGAAGTCCATTGTGCGGAGGGTTGATTTTTCTCAAAATGAATGACATCCTTCAGGGTGCTCCAAACGAAGGTCATTTGAAGCAAAAGGTAGCCTGCGGGGCAAAGGATCTTCCTTAGGGCGAAGGATAGAACGAAGGGTTCCAGGCGAAGGCTTGGAGTGGAAGAAGCAGGCCAAAGCGAAGGGTCAAGAGTGTAAAGATTTCCAATGAAGGCTTCTTAAAGTTGAAGGCAGCCTTGGTGGTGAAGGGTCACAACAAAGGATTTCTTGAGGTTGAAGGAAGCCTTTGGAGCGAAGGGTAAGAAACGAAGGCATCATAGACGATGGAAGTCTATCGGGCGTAGGGTTTATTCTTCTGAAGATGAATGACATCCTACACGGCGCTCCCACGAAGGCCACATGAAGCTGAAGGTAGCATGCAGGCAAAGGGACATCAGAGCGAAGGGTAAAACGAAGGATTCTAAGCGACGGCTTGGAGTGGAAAAAAGCAGGACAATAGCGAAGGGCCAAGAGAGAAGGGTTTCGAACGTTGGCTTCAAATAGACGGCTAAGGGATCTTGAGGGCGAAGGAGACCAGCGAGCGAAACCCTGCCTCCCCTCGAGTCACCACCGTGACATATCGAGAGGAAAAATAGTTATTAGCTATTAGCTAATAGCTATTGCTGTATCACCATTTATGGAGGGTCTGTGCTGGCGCACGCGTAGATGGGAGCGAGGCTGGGCGGATCTAGAGAGTTTAAGATTCCTCCAAAGGGAACTGAATGTACGAAAATTTACAGGTAAATATTTCGTGGCGGCGATTAAAAAGCTCAACTTTTCCGGGGTCAAAAAAGGTTTCTATTACCTTATTGAAAATATATACTACCTGCAAATTTCTACATTCAGTTCCTGCAAAGCTTTTCTCTCTCGAGGTTTTTTCTCTTTCTGGACCGGCCAGCTGAGCAACCCCAATGCACATGTGTCATGCGCAGCCCTCCTATAACAGCTTTCGGATGGCCGCCATCTCTTTTCCTCTCTATTTGTCATGTTGGTGACTCAAGAGGGGAGGTAGGGTGGGTACAGGAAGTATATATTTTGGATAAGGCAATAGAAACCAATTTCAACCACGGAAAATTTGGGCTATTTAATTGCCGGCACGAAAATTTCTGCATATACAGTAGACCTCATCAATACATGGTGGCTGCCATCACATGACAGGTTACCCCAGGTTACTCAAAACGTTAAGGGGGTTGGACGACACATCTGGTTGTGACTATGGGTCTAGCCCTTTTTCTTGCCTTGACATTTCCCTGAAGTAGTGGTTTGTGAGAACAGTCAGACTTCGCCAGAATGTGGCTTGGAGGATTTCCGTGATGGAGTATTGGCTGTGAAAGGCCTATGAAGCGGAGGGTGTTATGGTCCCCGTGAGCTTTTGTGGACGACCGTCTTGATCCAATTTGTGAACGGTAGGAAAAGTTGGATTCGGTCTCTGTGACACTCGTTGTCCATTGTTCTTTCATGTAATAGCGTTCATCTTGAACTGGACGTAGTGTTCTTTCGAATTCATTGCCAATAATGTTTGCGATCGCTTGAATCATGATTGGCTCAGATGGATGAATTTGTAGTAATCAAAGATGTCTTGAAGGTACATCTGAAAGCAAAATTGAGTCCCAGATGGTGTAGTCTGTTTTATGTCTTGTCGTGTTCCTGAAAAAGTGGCTTGTGAAGACGGAATGACTTCGCCAGGATGTGGACCTTGGCTGCGGCAGATCAGGGAAGTTCACAGTGCCCTTGGTACTTGAGCTGTGACCCATGTTGTTGTCAGCGCTGTCGATATTTCAGGGTTGCTCAAAGATGTGGGATGTTGGGAGTTTTAGCTTCAAAGTGTATGAGGACTGTGCATCTGGCTGTGACAACGAGTCCCAGATGACGTAGTTCAACTTCTTGTTACGTTAGTGAGGTTGATAAGGCCGGCGAAGCCTCGCAGCGAATGGTAACAGTCCAGAGGAGCTGTGGGTTCTGATGATTGGCTGAATCTGACGAGTTTCAAAAGGCCAGCAGTGAAGGACGAGTGTCTGGAAGAGTTGTCGATTCACTCAAAATGAACGGCGTTGGCGACAGTTATCATTGGCAAGTCTCGCATTAATGAAAGGTGACAATTCGTTTCTGTAGTTGTAATTCCTGACCATAACGTCAGGAACCGCCGAGGAAGGGCTTGTCACATGGGGCAGTGGTCTCGAGGCGGAGATTCGAGTTGGGTCCCTTGTTATGTTGTTAAAATTTATTGGCTATCATGAACAAAGCGACGGATTGACTGGAGCTCACGATCTGCTGCAGAATGGCTAGCAGGCGGGCTGGAGAGGCAGAGTAGCTGTGTGACAGAGGACGAAGGATCATGACGAAGGATGAGTCCAACGAAGGATGCGTTCTAAAGGCAACTTGAAGTTGGTTCAAAGGTGATTGAGGAACAGAGGAACAAGGATTCATCAAGTGAAGACCATGTGGGAGTCGGTCGAAGATGACGGCATAAGAGACGATCACAAATCAGCGAGGAGGCGAAGGATGAGTCCAACGAAGGGTCAGGTGAAGGCCGCACCAAAGACGGAGCAATGTGCTGGTCCAAGGAATGATGGAAGGTCAGCGAGGGACAAAGAAAAGAAGCAAAAGATCCTTCGGGGCGAAGGATGAGTCCAACCGAATAATAAGGCAAGAGGAGCGCCGTCACAGACCACCGCAAGGCTGGTACCAAGTTGACCAGAGATCAGCCAGGAGCAAAGGATCTTTCGTGATGAAGGATCCGGCAATGGAGTTGTCGTGAAAGCCAGCTTCAAGTTGGTCCAAAACGATGGCGATCCATAGGTCAGAGAAGAGACATGTTGTGAAAACTTCCTGGCAAAGGGTAACCCCAACGAGCGAACCTTCGAATGAAGAGGTGCGGAGGGGAAGGACGAGTTGAGAGAAGATCAGCAAAGGAGAGAAGGATCTTTCGAGGCGAAGGAAGGCAGATAAGGATGAAGGTCCGAAGGAGCTGCCATGATGAGCGCCGAGAGACAGCAGGCAGCGGCGGGTGAAGATTCGCAGAGCTGTCAGCGGAGGATGAGGAGGTACAGCAAGCAGAAGAACGTAGGCATGAGGATGTGTCCTGCCTGTGAGGACGCAGGTCCGAAAGAACTGCAACGATGGTCGGTAAGGCAACAAAGGACGAAGGTCTGAAGGAGCTGCAATGAGGCCGGTGATGTAGGGAAGGGCAAAGGTCCGATATTGCTGTAATGATGGTCGGCGAGGGACAGCACGCAACAAAGGATGAATGAACTGTGATGAATGCCGGTGAAGGACAGCAGGTAGCAAAGGGTGAAGGTCCGAGGAACCTGTGATGAATCTCAATGAGGGACAGCAGGCAGGTCCGATGGAGCTGTGATGATGGTCGGTGAGAGACAGCTGGCAGCGAAGGACAAAGTTACGAAGGAGCTGCGATGATAGCCGGTGAGGGTCAGCAGGCAGCAAAGGATGAAGGTCCGAAGGAGCAGTGATGATTGTCAACGAGGGACAGCAAGCAGGTATGAAGGAGCTGCGATGATGACCGGTGAGGGGCAGCATGCAGCGAAAGGTGAAGGTTCGATAGAGCTGCAATTAGGGGTGTGCGGTTGTAATATTTTGGGTTCGATTCGATTTCGATCGATTTTGGGGAAGAACATCTCGATTTCGATTATTATTCGATTTCGAAATTCATTTTTTTCTTTTTCGATTTGAAACTTTTTTTTTCAATTTTTATCAATAAGGGCTAGCCTTTGAAAAAGATATTAATTTTAAGTAATTACACTCCTATAAACTAATGTTACTCCAATACATTGAACTTTGAATTATGTCTTCATTTAATGCGCAAAACTACATTTTGGTTTTAACACACCCCCCCTTTTGAGTAGCACCATCCTTAGAATTTATTTAGTCAAATTAACTTCATATATTGTGCAAGTTTGGCAAATTATTGCCTCTTAGTTGATTGCTAAACTTACGCTGGCATGTTGTAAGGCAATGACTACACTATTTTAGCAATGATTAATATGGTACCATGCACAGTTGCCATATAAAACGAAGTCATTACACATTTTTTACTAAAGTTAATGCTTTACTTGATTCAAATTTTTTTGTTAAACTTTATTCAGTGTATTTACTTAAAATTCTTCATAAAATTGAAAATAATTCATCTCGTTACTCGATGGGGATCTCGTTACTCGATTGGGATCTCGTTAATCGGTGGGAATCTCGTTAATCGAATTTTTCGATATTGATTCTGACGGATTCGATTCGATTTCGACAGCATAATAAAATCGAAATCGAATCGAAAGTTTCGATTTTCGCACAGTCCTAGCTGCAATGAAGGTCGGCAAAGGACAGCAGGCAGCGAAGGACGAAGGTCCGATAGAGCTGTGATGATAGTCGTTGAGGGACAGAATGCCAGTTACGGATGAAGATAAGGAGGGCTGCAAACGACGGTTGGTGAATGATGGCAGAAAGGGACGCAGGCCCAAATGGGCTACAACGATCGATGGCAAGGGACAGCAGGCCAGTGACAGGTGAAAGTAAACAGCTGCTAAAGAAGGTTGATGAGGAACAGTAGCAGCGAAGGACGCATTCAAGAAGCTGTGATTTAGACTGCGAGAAGCAGCAGGTCGAGAAGGATGCATGTCCGAAAGAGCTGCAACGATGGTGGGCGAGGGGCAGTAGGCTTCAATAGGCGAGGGTTAGCAACAGCCAGTGATGTCTGGTAATGAGCGGCTAAACGGCGGTAGCGAAGAGTGGCTTTCCGACAAACGGTAACGAAACACGGCAAGGTGCAACGGGTCGTGACGGGCTTGGATTGGAAGAGCTGCGAAATCACAGTCGGTGGGCTGGCAGAGCTGCGAATTACGGTCAGTCAGGGACAGAAGGCAGTCAAAGTCATAGAGGGCTACAATATTGGCAGGCGAGGGATGGTAGCGACATGTTGGTGGAAGAGGAACAGCAGGCAGCCATGGGCGAGAGTCACCAGCAGTCTAAAATCGTCGGTGACAAGAGGCCTAAATGGTGGCAACAATGGTTAGGGTTTCGGAAAAATAAACTTGCAACGACATTCGACACGGTAGCGGGCAACCGCGGCAGGCGAGGGCTAGCAGAGAAGTGAAAAACGGTTGGTGAGGGGCCGCAAGCAGTGAGCAGTGAAGGCTTGAAGCCGCAGTGATGGCAGGTGAAGGACAGCAGGCTTGACGGAGCGGGAACGAGGGCCAGCAGACCTGACGGAGCGGATGCAAAACGATGGCAAGTTATATTGGCGGAGAGAAGCGGGAGCTGGTCGGAGGGAGGCGGCGTAAAGGGGATTTCTCGGCTGTATCCAAGAACATGTCGGACTACGTGAAAAGTTTCGTTGAGCGGAAATTTTGGTTCTTTCGGGAGAAAAGCTTACTCGGTTGTCGCTTGGAAGAACGGGGCTGAAGAGAGCTTGGAGGAAAACAGCGGCGGAAAGCAGACGGTGTTGAGCGTGGAATTCAGCCGATTCGTAATGCTGGTCTTGTCAGCAGCACATCGCTGATTACGTGGATGTATCCTGTCCTTGTACTTTCGGGAGAAAGCGAAGGAACGAAGGATGATTGAACGCCATCTTGGTTCTTTCAGGCGAAGGATTATCTTTCAACCGAATGATCTTCTTTCGGGCAAAGGATCTTCTTTCAAACGAAGGATCTTTTTTCAAAGGAAGGATCTTCTTTCAAATGTAGGATCTTCTTTACGAAGGATCTTCTTTCGGTGAAGGATCTTGACTTGTGGAGAGAGAGAAGCGACAGCGGCCATTCTGCGCCGAAAGCTCTTATATGTGGGCTGCACATGACGCATGCGCAGTGGGGTTGCAGCTGGCCGGATCCAGACAGAGAAAAAAAACCTCAAGAGAGAGAAAAGCATTGCAGGAACTGATGCAGAAATTTATATGTAGAATTAGAAATGTAATTTTTCTTCAAGTATTTTTACTTTTATTTTCAGTGGGCCTAGGGGTTGGAGCCCTTAAAACATCAAAGTAACTGCAGACGCCAGCTCCCCCACACCCCCATAAAAAAAAAAAAAACACGCAGATTTTCGTATTATTAGACTTCAGCAAGTGGAGTTCTTGCAGACGACTTTCAGGAACCAAATTATGTATGACATACAAATTCTATTTTATTTTAGTCGATAGTGCTTATGGTACACATTAGGATGGTGATAATGGGGAGACTCATAATAAAAATAAGCTGGTGACAGTCGTATGGATTGGTTGAGAAACAGTGATATGGGAATATTCCTTTTCTTGTTGTCAGAATATATGCTGGTCTGAGAATGGGAGTCGCAGGAAGGAGAGATGCTTTCCATCGATGCATACCACGCAGATGAAGCCTACTTACATATAGTTGAAAAACCGAACCGTCATACTCTGAATGTTCGAACAATTTTCAAGACAAAAAATCACGCTCAAATTCAAATTAAACAAATCCTACTAATTTGCGAATTTTCAACAAGTTGTAATGAGTAAAGATGGAAAAAATGGATGGAAAAGATGGAAGTCCTCCTGTCTTCATCAGGCTACCACAAGAAGCTAATTTACAAGAGTTACATTGTCCGATGTGCATCAATCGTTGTGGAAATAGCAGACGACTACAACGCGACCCTGGTATGTGCCTCCTCTATTTACGAGGCGGTAGCGTCGTATTCGTCTGCTATTTCCACAACGATCGATGCACGTCGGACAATGCAGATAATGTAAATCTTGTAAAAAAAAGCTTCCTGTGGTGGCCTGATGAAGACAGGAGGACTATATTTTTTCCATTTTTAGTCATTGCAGCATGTTGAAAATTCGCAAATGGGTAGGGTTTGTTTATTTTGAATTTGAGCATGATTTCGTGTCTTGAAAATAATTACATATACTCTTGCTTAGGTAAATGTATAAATTAAATAAGCAAAAAAAAAGGCAAAACAAACCTTCTACTCGATGAATACCAAAACCTTTCAAGTTGATAAATCGGGAAAGTTTTATTGCCTTGTGCGACATGCTGGTATTAGGCTTGCTAAGTTGGAGGCTTTTTTTTTTAGACATCTTTTCCTTGATGTATTTGAGATTCCAGAATGTTTTCTGCATGCTATTGTCATGAAGGTGTTGAAGTATTGAACGTGCTACAAAGAAATAACAATAAGGAAATAAAGTGGGTGTTCCTTGAAATGTGATGTTAGGCTGGTGTTCACCTGGCCCTGGCATAGTGTAATGATATCCTACTGCATGCTTGATAGTGACTAATGTGTACGTGAGTTTAGAAGGGGAAGGGCAGTGACCGTGAGTGAGCAACTGCCCCCTCCTGGATCTGACTAGATTACGGTGCACCTTGCAAGGTACAGAGGGTTGTTGCTGAGTAGGCATTAGTGTTGGTGTGAGATTCTTTAATTAAGGAGTGAATAAACTGTCAATTTTCAACTTTGGTGTGTCTGGCACACCTGGAAATTGCAGAAGTGGTGTGAGGGGATAGACCAGTTCCTCCTGGGTCGGGTTGTGTGAGCCTCTGTACCTGTCTCTGCCTGGTAGTGTGCACCTTGTAGCCAGTGATATGTGCGTGGGTAGACTTAGCGGGAAAACGATTGCCTGTACGATTGACGTGTTCTGTAACGAGTGCTGTATACTGAAGATATATAAAAAGAATTGTACCGAAATGGCCGAGTCTCAATGGTATTTCCATGGTTGGATGATGGATGAAGTCTCAATGAATGAGGTTACACTATCACAATTGGCCCCCGAACAGAGGGTGAAGAGCGAGGATGACAGCGCACTGCCCTGGACATCACGGCCTTCGACACCGGAAGAACAGACGACAGCGCTAACGCAATCAAAGTGACTGTGAAAGCCAATCCCACCACGTGCAAGTACATCGTCCTCCAGCGATGGAAATGAATGTGTTCAACAACATTTCACTAGACATATAGCGAGACCTAACTGCATAAAAAACGCACCATGGGAGTCGTCTTCCGAATCTGGATATCAGGCCGAGGGTGAGTAGTCGGCGGGGCAGACAGTGAGGACGACCGCGATGAGGACAAGATATTCTGAGCCAAGATAGCGGCGCTGGGAGAGGAACGAGCTTGACGTACGGATATCCGAGAAGGAGGAACGAATCTACGACACCAATGGGGTCACTGTTCGTGCTGACATTACTATCACCACATGGAGTTCCATCCATGGCCCCATTAATAAGATTCTTATTGACGACATACAAATGCGGTCGTGCAGATCGATTTTCTTTCGGCGAAAGAAGTTAGGCGAGTGACGGAGCCGACGAGCGAGCGAGTGGGAGAGGATGCCGACGGGAGGACGAGGCATAGACTGCAATGGATCCCGCCCAGTAGAGGTGGCGGCAACTATCAACCAGATTGACGGCAATAGTGTGAAAGAACTAATGTAAATTCTCAGGGATGCCATGGTTGAAGCCGTCGTGGTCGCTACATAAAAACCTGATGCTAACGACCCCACAAAGCTTTGGTTCTACTGGAAACCAAACGGACTGATGGAGATGGACCGAACGTGAGGTTGTGTGTGTTGGGGGAAAGGCAGTAAGTGCACAAGAACATGGACTGATAAGCGGACACAACAAACCAGATGGACATGGATTGAAAGGGCTATCGAGTTAGCGCTTCCAACAGTGAAGAAGCATCATAGTGCAGTGCAGAAGTGGCACGTAATGTAGTCATGCCCGAATTTCGCTTTTTTTATTTTTCTTTTCTTTTCACTGCGGATTTTGACAAAATCTGAGCAATGCTCAAAACCACCGAGTGTGTAGCGAAAGAGGGTTTTGGGAATGTCGAGTCGCACGAGCTTGTTTTCTCTTTATTCTTCCCTAAACATTTTACGTTAAGTGCCAATTGGCGTACCACATATATAGTGTATGTGATGGACGTGTCCTCTACGGCCAGTGTCATGCAGTTGAAATACAACAGCGTTGCGTAATAATTACTGAATGAACTGCTCTGAGAGACTGGTGCAACTCATTATAATGGACTGTGTATCGAAATATAATCTCCTTGTTTATCTGACGTGTTTCATTGTCCTTAGAAATCATTTCATGTTTGGGTTAATGCTTGAAATTAGGGTTCGGGGTTTATCGCCTATTGGGCAGAGCAGAGGCAGTACTGGCATCTTTGGGATTTTGACAATGCAGGGGGCTATCGTCTTATTTTAGGAGTGGTGTTGAGGCCCCGTTGGAGTTGAGTATAGCGGAAGTTTGAGGTAAGTTGGGCGTAGCGACGGAGCAAAAGAGAGCATAGCAGAGGGGCATGTTGGGGACTGCCCGGGCCTGGGCATGACTAATGCGATAAGTGCACCCTGGCTGTAACGGTAAAGTCGGCTACGCTGGCACGGAGGAGGGGGAGTGGAATAGGATGTAAGTGAATAATGGGACATGTTGTTACACTCATACCTGTGATTCACCCGGATTGCTGCAATGAGTGCACAAAACCAAGTTCTCAAATAATCATTTTACTTAACTAAAGTCACACTCCTTGCAATAGTCAAAACCTTCCTGCATGTATGTGCTCTAACTCATTCAGGTAGCTGTTGATTATCCAACACTTTAACTGTAAACTGTTCATAAAGCTCTTGAAAGTCTTGGTTGGCTCTTTTGTGCCTTTCAATGCTGCAATTATGCTTTCCATACTCACGTGAATTAACCACAACTGCTGGTGACGCCATGTTCACCTTCGTTCCCCCCTCTTATCCACTGATCTCTATATCATGATGTGTTCTGCAAGACGGTTGTACCACTGTGCGGTGCAGTTGATGGCTAACTAGGTAGGAGCACCGTTACAATGTCATTAAAAAATTCCGGGCCATCGATAAGCTTGATAGTAAAGGTTCGTCCCTCTTATTTTTTTGATCAATTATTAGGGTTTTATAGGAGACAAGACATTGATGCGCTGGACATGAGCAGGTTAGGTTTGCACAGGGTGCTTTGACATGCCATTTTAAGAATCCGGTGCCACCATCTTCCCCAAGTCTGTTAGGTGTTTTGAATATTGAGTTTGTTGCTCATTTGGTGTGGGGGGGGGGGGGGGGCGGCGAAGGAGATAATGTGAGGGGGATGGACCAGTTCCTCCTGGGTCGAGTTGTGTGAGCTTCTGTGTCTGTTGTCTCTGCC
>JAHWFP010253115.1:0-40648 GCA_023313725.1 Lithobius niger
CGGTGGCCCGGACGCTCCGGTCATAGGTTTCTAGGTTAAAAAAAAAAAGCCTCGGAAAAGAGTTAGGAAAAGATAGCCGAAGGGGAAAATAATTACGGGATAAAGAGCCAAAAAAAAAAAGTCATCAAAAATCAGGATAACTTCGAACTACTTTCATGAATTTCACACACGAAAATCGCCGGATTTTCCCGTATAGAGCATCGTCAATAAGTTCAAACGCTGCCCGTTGCTAATGGCAACCGAACACCGTGCGCCGCCATCTTGTAACGGAGGTAAACATTCGCGTTTGAAGCAAGCAGACGACGTTTGGCAGGGTTAGCTTCGCCCAACTCGTTTACGAATGGCTGAATCGCTGGAAATCGAAAGCAAGACGAACCAATCTGCACCCGTTCATTGCCGCAACCCAAAATCATACAATTATTGTAAACGATATTGATGAAAAAAAATATGGCATCCCGCTGATCGGCGGCAGGGTGATCTTTTTTCCTCCTCCCCTACAAGGGGCCAAACCAGAAGCCAGGTATCCAAGGTCACGTGATGACAGCGCCGCAGCGACTGTGACGTCTATTTCCACTGCTCTATTGTTACATTCTTCATTGGTAATGAAGGGGGAGGGGGGGGGGGGGGGTAAATTCGACGTGGCCGACATGATTTTCTCGTGGACGGTTGTAAATGTTGTGACAAAACGTGATCGAGGGAGCCGAAAAATTGTAAGAATTTCCGTGACGTCATTTGCATAATATGGCCTCCATTACTTTGCATATACAAAAATGACGGTGGCGCCATCCAGTAAGGAGAATGTAAGTACACTACAGTCTGCTACGCCTCCTAACGAGAGCCGTAAATTGCGAAGATACCGTAACTCGCCCCAATCGATACACTTATGGTATATCTGATGTCGATCTTAAATCTGGACCTTGTCCAGTTTCAGCGAAATGCATCCCTAGGGCGTTGCCTCTGTCTGCTGCCTCGACTGGCATCAAAGCGCTGGTCTTTTCTCTTCTCTAGAGGACGCTTGGGTTTACCAAAATACGTTCTCCCCTCCCCCCATACTGCCCCCATCCCCGCCCCTCCGCAAGAGGTACGGGGCGAGAGCATACACCAGTCCCCTGGTTGTGTTACATGTAATAAGATCATAATCGAAGATTCGTCCCGGACAGTCTCCGGAGACAGCGCTTCCCCCCCACCCCCCCGGTGTGCATTATTACGGGAGGCTTTTCTTACTGTGTTCGGTGGTTTGGAGACGACTCATACCCCCGTTCTCCGCAAAGATACGCTTACTAAGGGCGTAAATTAAGGGCGAATGCGGACTGTACCTTGTATATTTTTTAGTCATCTGTGCAGCCGAAACGGCTGGGAAGAGCGTAGAAACGACTTTGTCCGTCTGTCCGTCGCCTTTTTCTACTGTAGTCAAGTGGACTTTTAAAACATCGTTGTTTCCTAATAGCTAATAATAGCTCGACATAATAAAATAATATCCTACCATTTTATTGTCGCGTTTAACCACTACAGGAAGACACGCAACCGCAAAAACAAAGGCACTTCGTTAACGACACGCGTTAGCTTCATTTAAAATAGTCTCGACACCGTGTTGTATGAATGAATAGGAGGAATACTGTCGAATCCAATTCTCCGTTAGCTACGACTTACGAAATTAAAACAACAGGTAAAAAAAAAATTAGGCCCAAAAGGCGACAATTACGCCTAAAATCGAAAACCAGCCCTAAAAGCTAACACATTTTTAATTAGAAATTGTGATGGTTACTACTTTCAGATCATACAATAGAGATCGCTGTTGCAGTGGGCGATAGAGGTGTGCGCCTCAACATTTTCGAAAGTGGCAGAAGTGTACGAGAACAAATTAGGTTGGTGGATGTGATGTTTTCTCAGCGTTTGAGAGCGACCGCTGAGACGGCCTCAGAACAGGAACGGATCGCCGTGTTAAACGCTGTCGTGGTCATGGCGTTACTAATTCTTAAACACGTATCACAATTGCGGAAATAAATAAATATATATATATAGAGAGAGAGACGATAAACGGGGCATCCACCCACCCAAATTCCTAATCGGCAGATGTTTAGTGGAAGAAGTACCACCATTATGGAAGAAGTACCACCAAAAAACTAGAAACTTGTAGCAAAGAATACTAGATCTAGCACATCTTACCTCTTCCAAGCCTACGCGGAGCTCTGGCGGTAGCTGCGGCTACTGATACTTCTAATATTGTTTGGCCTTCGTGCTACTTCGCACGCAAAACAGGGATGGGTCGGTTTCGGTTTCGGTTTTACAGGACGAAAAAACCTCGGTTTCGGTTTTTGGCCTCCCCCCCCCACCCCCCCACCACCACCACCCAATGTATACTATTTTTGGTCTCATGTTATCTTTGTAAAGTCGTTTTTTTTTCTGCAATTATTTTTCAAACTAATAAGCAAATGTAGCCTAAATGATTAAAGTTGCAAAATTAATGTCGGATTAGTTATTCGTTAACTTACCAGGCAAATCATTCGGGCTAAACTTCTTGTAGTTGCTTTAGCTTCATTACTATCGACCTTCCAACTAGGCCCTTCTCGAGCCTAACTATTCTGAAGGGTCGTTTGTGTTAAGATGCTTAGTTTTCCTTTTTTTTGCAGAAGGAGAGTCAGTTCGTCCGGCGATTTTTTATCCAATTCCAAAAACTCGTTAGCAATATTTTTATGCACTGACAGCAAATGGTGCTTCAGGTTGCTGGTATAATTTCCGTGGCCTGCTTTCAGAACAGTGTTGCAGTTATTACACTTGGCTTTGTCTTTATCCTCTTCCGTCACTACAGCCACTTTCTTAAAATAACGCCAAACAACGCTTTGGTTCCGTTTCCTACCTACCGTCACTCGCTAGTCCCAGTTCACTTTCACTTTCGGTAGCGGCCATTGATGATGGGACTGACTGTGGCGGCGTCATTTTTCCTCTACTGTATTTGAAACGGATTTTCTTTCTTTGGGATACGTTCTATTCTTTCGAATCGATAGTTGATGAATATGTTTCAACATCCACGGCCACTTCAACAATCCACGAAACGAAAATTCACGAAATGAAAGCCGGCGCCTTTTCACGTTCGGACGTTCGAACTTGAAGCAGCAGACGCGTAAACATCATTAGCGTATCCTACGTCCATAAAGCCTCGTTTTCGATCGCCAGGCGAAGAGCTAGCAGTCGGTCTACCAGACTTTGAGGCGCGCTAAGTGTGTAGTTGTACGGCGCGCTAAGTGAATGCCGAAAGTAAATTTTTAAAATAATACAGAAATTTAAAAGAAATTTAAATATAAAATAATATAAACAAATGAAAACATAAAAAGCATTAAACAAAATAAAAAATAAAACAGAATACAAAAATCAATCTTTGATATTTTGAAAACCGTTTGAAAAACCGATGCAAAATTACGATTCTGTTTCGGTTTCGGTTTTTGTTAAAAAACGCAAAGCATTAGCAAAGACGTTAGTAGTCGCAGCTGCTAACTGGGCCACGCGTAGGCTTGGTAACCGGTAAGATGTGAACTATAGTTAATTTTCTAACCTATGCTACAGCAACAAGGATTCATTAACAATGCAAAAACTAGAACGAAAATCCGAACAGAATTACAGGAACTACGTCACAAGAAAAGAGCTGTATGTGCCCCCTGAGTGGGCATGCAGTGCTTCCCTTCGAACCAGAGTGTTGTGTTGGGAAGCCCTCGGGGGGGGGGGGGGGGGTTGCAATTGCGGTTTTATGAGTTATATAGTTAATATTAATAATAAAATGTTAGGACGGTTCTGGAGCACCAGGGTCTGAAAAATGGTTTAGGATGCAAAAAAATAATCCGACATAAGGGGGAGGATAGCGGTAGGTATACACAGAGCTATGGTATGCACAAGTCAATTAAATGTAGTAATGAAAACAATAATGGTTACCGTCTGAAATGAAATGAAACGTCGGTATGCACATAGCCAGAGGCCCATTGTCAACGAAAATTAGTGAACTAATACCAACGCATGCATAGAGTGTTGAAACTACAGTACTAAAAGAAAACAAAAACGAACTCGTTTGATGCTTAAAGTAAGGTTTAACTGGGAAACCAAGACAGTAAAGGAACACGTATAAATTTTCCTGTAAGGTTTCAGATACTGCAGTGTTGCTGTACTGTTTAGTCCACGTGAAACCTTACTGCTGCAGTGATTTTTTTTTATTATTTTACTTTTGCGTACGGTATATCTGCTAATAACTGGTGCTTTCTGCTTGACTAAACGACATCGCTGGAAAATGTTTAAAAACGAATAGGCTTATGTGCTTGGCACAGCTCAACAGGTAATTCAGGGTTCGTGCAAATCCTTGAAAACCTGGAAATGGCCGTGGAAGTAATAATGAAATTCCGTGCCTGGAAAAGTGGTGGAGAATCTTGAAAAATGATATATGTATCATCAGTAGAGTGATGAACGGAAAGTAGACGACGTACCTGAAGAACACTGTTAAATTTAGCAAAGAAAGTAGTCGAGTGTGTACCGTATATTCTTCCTTTGTTAGGTCATGAAAAGTTTTGAAATTTGGGCTCGTCTTTAATTGTATTTGCGTGTATATAATGGTTGTATACAGCAGTAAGGTTCACGTGGACTAAACAGTACATCAACACTGCAGTATCTGTAACCTTACAGGAAAGTTTATTTGTGTTCCTTTGATGTTTTGACTTCGGATCAGTTAAGACTTACCTTAAGCATCGAACGAGTTCGTTTTTCTTTTCCAATTCGTGCTACTTTGGCGTACCATGCAGTTTGGATTAACTTATTTTACAGTTTTGAATAAAAAAATCCTAAAAACGACCCGATAACCAGAGTTACCAATTCGCCCGACAGGTCGATACACATTTTTTTTGGAAAGAAATGTTTCCGGCAGTCACTATGCAAAAATCCAGCATCGAGCTTTATAGCAAACGTAGCAAATAGTCTGTATTAAAGACTGGCCTTGTGAGGACACAAGATACACTAATCGGAGAAAGAAAGAAAAGACAACTGCTCCGACTGGGACTCGAACCCAAGACTTCCCGCTGAGTAGACCGGGCGCTCTATCCACTGCGCTTCGGGGGCGGATACTAGCTACAGGATCCAGCCGAGCTAAGTCGCTGCTCAGTCTTTCTCTTTATTTAAAGATTCATTCTTTATTCAGCGATGAGGAGGCCAAGAAGCAATGTTGCTTCCTCTACTTGTGTATGTTTGTGATCTCTAGGTCACCACTGAGAAAGACTGAACAGGTACTAGCTTGGCTGGAGCCTGTAGCCAGTATCCGCCCCGGTAGCGCAGTTGGTAGAGCGCCCGGCTAGTAAACAGGAAGTCCTGTATTCGAGTCCCGTTCGGGGCATTTGCCTTTTTTTTTCTTCTCAGATTAGTGTATCTTGTTTCCTCACAAAGCCAGTCTTTAATGCAGTCTGTTTGCTTCGTTTACCCTTTATCTTGTGATTTATCCTGTATTTATGAGCTTTATAGCGTTGCCACGAGTGGACTTATCGACTCAAAGTTCCAAAATCCTGCAAGTAGTTAAAATTAACGGATGCTGGAACTTGTGCTTCCGTTATGCATTAATGGTAATGGTAACGAGATAGGTGGTAGTGAAATTGGTGAAAGACACATAAAGTCAGTTTACTCTTGTTCGGATGTTTAATGGTTCCAAGATTGATGGAAATACAAATGCTCGTCCATCTTTTACAAGATTCGCTGTCTAAACTGCCAATATAACGGGAATGAATTATTATTGCAGGAGATTCGGCTCATCGTGTGACTTAAAGGTGCCTACTCGCCGAATGACAGGTTGCAGTATCTAGCCGCGTCTACCATTATTTAGTTCCATGTAGCCCTTGATTTGAACAAGCGAAGGAATGCGCAAAGAAATTTCTTTTCACACAATAATTCACGCCACGCCACGTGCCTCATTAATTATTGAATGTAAAGTTGGTGCGTCCACGTGCACCAGGGATCAATCGGTCAAGATTAAATACATCACTGTCACTCGACGGCGCCCATCTAGCGGTTCAAAATCTGCGTTTCAAAACGGTCGATATATAGAAAAAGCGCTCGTGATGTCATTAGGCTTAACTTTACCGCTTGCTTCCTGGTGCACATGGGCGCACCAACTTTACATTCAATTTTTAATGAGGCACGTGGCTTATTTGTTGCGTAAAAGGAAATTTATTTGCGTGTTACTTCGCCTGTTGAAAGTAAGGGCTTGTCAGAACTAGATAGCGGCAAATGGCTTTGCTTTAGATGCTAAGCTTGTCATTTTGGTGGCAATCCCCCCTTCAAATTGGGATTATTAGGAGAGATTGGCGGATAGTTTTCTAGTTAAAAGTGGCAAAATAACAAATTAAATGTCGTGCTCCATCTTCGGGAATGAATTAGAATTGAAACCAACTAACACGATTCAGATACTTACAATATGTTGCCAAGGCAATATACACGGACTGTTGCACATGGTGATACATTATTACCTTGCTAACACTTGGTAATACGCTCCCTGGGTGATGATTGAAGAAAACTCCCGACGCACGGCCTGCTGAGATAAAGTCGGTAGGCTCACAGCAATAAGACGAAAGTCCGAAACGCTGGAACTAAAGCCAAACTGCTGCGGAAGTGGGATGGATCGTTACAAAATAGTGGGGGCTATAGGCTTAAGTTCTTTAAGTTTTAGGTCTATCTTCGTTCTGTTTTTTTTTTTTTTTATTGGTGATGCATTTTTGTTCCATACAAATGTTAGTTATTACCATGGTCTGCTATTCATTTAGGAAGTTAGCAGTGAAATACTGGTAATATTTGGCAAGGTCATCAGTTCATTTTTTAACTCGTCACTCATCACCCATTCTTCCGTCTTTAAGGGAAAGTTTCTCCTTTATTGAGCCTTGTGACTGTATGATTTGTCTTCCCTCTCCATTGTCAACGGCCGAGTGAATTCCGGTCGAATGGAGCCCTGGTCACGGTTGTGACCTTAATAACGGGTTCAGTGAGTTATGTTTCTGCCAGTGGGGGATGTGGCCATAGCGATTAAGGCGCTATGCAAGTGATCTGGCGGCGAACTAGGTAGCCGGTTCGAATCCGGGTCATGCCACTCCGACGAAACGTAAGTGCATAAAGGTGGCTCACTGAACGACGTTATTTCTTGTGTATGTTTTTCGCTGTTGGCAAATTTTCAATTTTCCTTAATATTATTTCCAGCGATTTACGTCTTTTTATTTTATTCTTCCGTCATCACATCAACCAAGTTCATGCCGCTTCAGTTAGTTAGGTTCTCTAGCCATCGTGCCGTATTGTAACTTAAAACAGATTATTGCCGAAAAAAACTTTGATGGAGACTAGGCAAGGGTTTACAACCACAGCCACCTACAGTAAAGGCCGTATCATCTTTGCCTCCCACAATGCTCCGCAAAACGGCGAATCAAATAACGACGCGGCAAGTTTGCCAAGTGGCGTCATCTGTTGACAGAATTTGGAACCCTGGTCGGTTAGTTTGAAATTTCGCCGCTTGGCGTAGAGATGGCAGCACCTAGCAAACTTGCGCTTCCTTCGATGTCAATGGTTGATTTTACTTGCCTAATTTGTCTTGATCTGATCCGGCCTTTACTGTAGGTGGCTGTGTTACAACACAGGAGACGAGAAATGAAAATGGCCGGTTTGTGGACAAAGCTTGTAGTTTGGCTTGAGTTATCTAACGCCATGTTTATATTTTGTGTCTCTTTTTAATATGTTTCTTGTTTGCTGTTGCACTTGTAATTTTAATTACAATTGTTTCTGTGGATGGTATTTTTTAATTTGGGAGACCGTAACTTTTCTTACTAATTTTAATTTATTGCTTTTTTTGGGTGTTTTTTTTTTATTGAGCATTAGACTAAATTTGTTCGTTTTTATTTTCCTACAGTTTTTTTTGGCAATAGATTTGCATACTACACTCCACTTACATATTATCTCCCTTTTCATTAAAATTCTGTATGTTTATATTTTTCTCGATATATATTTTTATTTCGATGTTGGTTTATTTTTGGTGCCAATTTATTGACTTTGCTTGCAAAAGTGACACCACAATTGCTTTTCTTTGTCTGCTGGTCTCAGACTACACTCGAGCAGCAGCTCTTGTGGGGTGAGGGTTTGATTTTACTGTTTAATATTGTAATTTCTGTTCGATGAAAAACTTAACTTAGACAGGCATAATTACTCAAACGTGCCTCGTTTCTCAAATATAGGCCTTGTTAACTAAAAATTATATGTCTGGTTACTCAAATATAGGCCTTATTACTCAAATATAGGCCTTATTATTCAAATATAGGCTTCGGCACTGAAATATATGCCTTAATTACTCAAATACAGGCCTCGTTACTCAAATATAGGCCTTAAATTACTCAAATATAAGCTTCATGCAAATATAAGCCTCATTACGAAAATATCAGCCTCATTAACTCAAATATAGGCCTCATTACGAAAATATAGGCCTAATTACTCAAATATAGGCCTCATTATTCAAATATAGGCCTCATTACTCAAATATAGGCCTAATTACTCGATTATAGGCCTCTCACTCAAATATAGGCCTAATTACTCGATTATAGGACTCTCACTCAATTATAGGCGTCATTACTCAAAAATAGCCCTCATTATTCAAATATGGGCCTCATTTCTTAAATATAGGCCGCTCGTACAGGCCTCCTTACTCAAATATATAGGCCTCATTACTTGTGATGGTATCCAGTAACCTTGCCAACATACTGCTCCTGTATAATCCACAGCGTGTGGGGAAAACGTAGTCTAAACATTAACTGTGTCCTCAATCCAATTCTTCGTTGTTGTTGTTGTTGTTTTTAAACGTTCCCGCGAAAACTTTTCTTTCTCTTAAAAGTTTACGCGGATATTTGTTTCTCTGCATTTTCACTGCGTTCAGTCCGTTATTTACCTATCTTAAACAGTTCACGGGCGTTCCTAAGGTAATCTTATAAACCAATTTAAATTTGGACCCAAACATCTGGCCCACTCGGTCATTCGCAGCAAACAAAATTATAGGCCTCGTGGTTATTGCACCGCGAAACACGATTTGCCGTTGGAATCCCGTTACTTCGAATGCCGTGTTTGCGAAGCCGAAGACAACAACTCACTGTCCAACATACGCCTCTTTCAATAAATCTGATTTCTAAGAAAACGGCAAATCCGATTACGATGCGCCCCCCAGTTTGTTGAAATATATTTTGTTTGTCTTCTTCGGCGTGGTAACCACAAAGTTTACAAAGCAGTGGATTTCCATTATTGCGCCTGGGGAAGACTCGGAAAGTCTCAGAAAGACTCTGTTAGAGGGGCCTGGCGGGTGTAACAGACAATGGTGTAATGAACTAGGAGTCCTCTATAAGCAGTGACATTTGCCGCCATATTGGCACCAGTATGGGTTTCGGAGGGCATAACTACAAGGTGCACTACATAAAAATGGAGAGAAAAACAACGGAAGAGCGGATTTCTTAGGCTTAAAATAACGTTGTTTTCTCCAACAACAAAAATCGCGCGTTTTAGATCTAAGAAATCACTCTTCACAGCACCGGCTTCAGCATGACGCCCTTCTGTTTCTCTTTGCAGTGCCCCTTGCAGCTAACCCATTAAGGCTCCAGCATAGAGTTATATACAATAATACTACGTCGTGTCATTGCTATATAGACCAGAAACAAAATCTCCGTATTCGTGAAAGGTGCTTATATACCGAATGACAAGCTGCATCGTGTAGCACCATCTACCATTATTTAGTTCTATGTAGCACTTGATTTCAACAAGCGAAGGAATGCCCAAAGAAATTTCTTTTTACACTACAAACAAGCCAAGGGCCTCCTTAATTATTGAGTATAAAGTTGGTGCGTCCACATGCACCAGGGAGCAAGCGGTCAAGGTTAAAGATGTCACTGTCACTAGATTGAACCCATTTACAGCTGTTCAAAATCTGCTTTTCAAAACGTTCGATATATAGCAAAACAAGGCGTCCGTGATGTCGTTAGGCTTAACTTTGCCGCTTGCTTTCCAGTGCACGTGGGCTCACCAACATTACACTCAATAATTAAGGAGGCACGTGGCTTGTTTGTTTTATAAAAACTAATTTATTTGCGTGTTCCTTCGCCTGTTGAAAGTAAGGGCTAGCCAGAACTCGATAGCGGCAAATGGCTATAGATGCTGCAGCTTCGCATCTGCAGACAGTCGCTTAACTTGCTGCAAGGGGTTCTGGAGGTGAGAACAGGAAAAAAAACCGCCGGTGTCTTTAATCAAGCCAATGCTGCGAGAGACCTAAAAATGCCCATTTTTTTCTTTATTTGTTGGCAGCTGTGCAAGATTCAGCAGGTGAAATCTTTTTTCTTCTTCTTGATTTACATCCTTAATAAATATTTCGCAGCGTAAGAGACTGAATAATTAGTAGTTGTTGCTCGGCCGGTGTCTGGGTGGCATTATTTAATATTGAATGATGAGTTTATTGCGTAATGACTCGAAGTTTGTTAGGCCGCTAACAATTAATTAAATGGTATGCGATGATTGTAAACGGAATATTTGTTGACAATAAACTGTAAACGTAACGTTTAGTGGATAAAACAATCCTTCTGGTCTAGACACACGCTAGTGTGTCGCGCCAAGTTGGGCAACAAACATCACAACAAACATCACATCAATTCAATTGTCGAGGTTGTAAACCATTGTAGCGCGACGCCATTGCGTCAGTGTCTTATACTTGAAGCATTATAGTTGGGTACATTTCAGGTACTTGGGGAAAAATAATAATGCGGTACAAAAGCTTAAATTGTGTTGAAATCGTGAGCAATGAGCCACCTCACAGAAATTAACTCGTGTAGGAGTGCCAGCTAAGCTGCTTTCAATGCAAAATCGGACCCTCAATAACGTTGTAAATGTGTTACTAGTTACTAGCTAGCTAGTCCGCTCATCCCCATGTTAATTTCCATAGGGTGATTATTCATCGATCCCGAGATAAGGGGAAGGCTTCCAGCTATGAAATTGGACGAATGGGTACAGTACAATACAAACTGCGTAACTTTTATGGTTTGGAGTCTGGGGGCGTAACGGGAATGGCGTGGGAGGGCGCGTAAGTACGAAAATATTGTTATAACCATTGTTAGTATTGTCGGCATCGTCTCTCATTGGACAGCCAAAGTTCGGACAATGAGAACGTGTATACTGACATGCGTGCCTAGACACGCACTATTGTATCACGATAATTCTAAACAACGTTGCAAAGAAATTGTATTCACGTCCAATTCACGAAAAATAAACCAACTGTAATAATAAAGTCAAAAACTGGTAAAGAGGCCACCAATTTGAGAGTGGTTCGGCCCTTCAAAGGAGTGATATCAACACACCAAATTAACTAAATAAAACAAATTACAACAAGTTTAAAACCAAACCAAAAACCTATAAAGAGGTGACTAAGTTGAGAATGGTTCGGCCTATAGCAAAAGATGTAGCAAATTGTTGAAAACCAATTTCTTGTTGAAGTGGCACTTTATTACACGTCTGCACGGTCGAGGAGTTGAGTCAATACACAATTTAAAAATAAAAGCGTGATATGATATCACAAACCAAAACTGGTAAAAGGGGCCACCAAGTTCCGAATGGTTCGGCCCTTCAAAGGAGTGATATCAACGCACCAAAACATTCGCCAACTTAATCGCACCGAATAATACTTTGGACGTTAAATGAAAACTTGAACATTGCTACCGAAAGTAGCAATGATCCAGTTTTCATTTAACCTTCGAATTATTAAGCGGTGCGATTAACTTGGCGAATGTTTTGGTGTGTTGCTATCACTCCTTTGAAGGGCCAAACCATTCGGAACTTGGCGGACCCTTTTACCAGTTTTGGTTTTTGATATGATATATGTAACTTGAACCGCCAAGTGATATATGTAACTTGTTCTGTCGTTGTAGACTATTAAAATTAACGGATTACTGAAACTCTGTTAAATACTGAAGACGCTATTTATTTTCGGCGCAGAATCCAGTAAAACGAATAAAAACAAATCAGCATACACAAACCCATGGAGTCTGGGGACGGATGAGGGCCGTTGTGGGTGACGCCGGGTCAAGCCAATCAAGCTGAAAATGGCTTTAACCGCTTGCTAAATGTTTTGTCATTGTCGACGATTAAAATAAACGGATTAGTGTAATTCTGTTAACTATTGAAAATGCTATTTTCTTTTGTTTCCGGTGGAAATATTCATATCTAAGTTCATGGAGTCCGGGTCAGGGAATGCGCTTACTGAGCGAGCAAAGTTAACGACAAATCAACGTTTGTTAGCCAGTGTTCGCCTTCCTCAACAAACACATGTGACAGCAAACCGCACCAATGTTGCAAACGGTGCATTAAACACCACCCGTGCGTAGCATGGGCTTCGAACCGTTTGTTTTATTAAAGGCTTAGCATGTGTCTTAATCATTTAAAAAAATGTAACAAAATAAAATTACGTGTGGTAAACTGGTTTTGTGCCAAGACTGGTTATGTGCCTGGCACTAAATTGGAATTCTAAGGCTGCCTGTACGTGAGACACAGGCAGGGCGGTAGACATCTAATGAATTGTTTCTGATTCATACTAATTAATGATTATGAATCAGGGGTAGTTCATAATTACGGATACGATAATTTTTTTTCTCTAAACAGGAAAGTAATGAAACGTATTCATGTAACTATTTTACGTAAGCAGTCAAAGTGCTGCGTCGCAGTGTTTGAGATTGCTAAAGTTTGACGAAGAACTTTACTACGTCTTTTTTACCATCTGTCATTACCAGGAGGAAAATGGCTGAAATGTAGCTTTCCAGGAACCAAATCACGGTTCGGGATCAGACAGACGGGGCATAGCTTAGAATGTTAACTAGATATCGCATAAGTAGTATGGCTCAGCGGCAGGACCTTGGCCTTTGGTTTCAAATGTCGTGGGATCACTTCCCCGGTCAGGCAGCCTGATGTACTAATCCAAACGGCAACGTAAATAGGTTTGCGTCTCTATTTATTTTAGATAGCACGTCTTACCTCTTCCAAGTCTACGCGGGGGCCCTAGCGGTAGTGGCGGCTACTAATATCTCTGATAACGCTTTGGCTCCTTGCTACTTAGCAGGAAAAACATTATCAGAGGTATTAGTAGGCGCAGCTACCGCTAGAGCCCTGCGCACGCTTGAAAAAGGTAAGATGTGGGGGGGGGGGGGAGATGTGGCTTAATGGCGCGTCGACACCTTGGTCATTAGCGCCAACCTCAGTCACAGTGCAGTGGTCCGGGTTGCCACTGCACCACACAGACGGTGCGAGCGCTATTGATAGGTGGCGAAATTTAGCAAAAAACGCCAGACAGCAAACATTCCGACGAAACTGAAACGTGGCGATATCTTGCCATCCATCTTGCAAGATGGAGGGGGTGGGGGATTCAGACCACAAAATGGGGGGAGTTCGGGTGGGGGGCGGCGGACAGGGGAGGACGTGTGAGGGAGAGGAGCGTGGACGGCGCGGTGATCGTTTTCATTTCATGCTGCCTAGTTTAGTATTTTGCTAGACCGTTCTGGGCACAGCTAATTATGTAGATTTACGAGCTATCAAAAAGTGGTGTTTGTCCAGTGCCTCCTAGAGTAAACACCGTATGAGGGCACGCCAAAGAAGGCGACTAAACTCAACGGTGGAGCAGGGTTTCTAGGTGCAGTGAATTTTCAAACTGATCGACGAGGTTTCCAAATTCTGTCAACCGATGACACCACTTAGCAACCCTGCCATTTTTGTCGCCTCTTTGCGTAGGATTGTAGAAGGTAAATACTCTGGTCTCTCCCCGCCGACAGCTTCATTTCTGTTCATTTAACAAACGTAACTTTTTTTTTAAAACAAATGTCAAAAAATACTAGTTGTTTCTTCTCAGTAGCAGCGGCAAAATCATGTAACTTTTTGCCAACTTTAACGGCAGGCAAACAAAACAACAATTCGTACTTTACATAAGTGATAACTTTCTGCGCAGCAAAGTTATTATAAACGTGGGTCTGTTGGGTCAAGCGGGTTACATTCGTGTGTCAGAAACACGTAATGATTGAGTCATTTAAGCTTGACTGCAGAATTAATTTATTATGATCAGACGTGTCATTAGTTTTTCAAGGGAAAACAAAGTGCTTATTATAAAAATAGGCCTTTTGTAACTTAAATACAAAAACACAAATAGAGTGTTGCATAAAGCATTTTATTCAATAAAAAGAAACAATTTGAGATTTACGGATTGTAGTACTATTTCTTGATACTATATAGATAGTGTTGTTAGAAAATGCTTTAACTGGTTTAACACAAAGGCCATTATATATATACCAGCTGTTTTTTATAGGTCTCCAGTTGAACTAACAAATTTGCTAAGAATAAGAATTGCAAAAAAAAATTCCATTAAAAACTGGATACTGAATAATGAATAGAGTGGTTACCTATTATCAAACAGTGACAGAATATTAATACGTTGTCTTGTTCTTGTTCCTTTTCTTTGCGTTTATTATCAGTATTTTTTATTAGTGTGTTGCGTACGAGTTAAATTCTTTTTTACACAACTGTACCATTTAATTCCAACCAAAACAAGCCACCAAGTTTCAAAAAAGGGTCGACCTTCGAAGGTCTATCGATCAACCAGGGAAAGACCGTCGTGTGTACTAGGAACTTAAAAAAAAATTGGTGCATTTTGGTGTTTACTTAATTTTTTCTTATCTTTCAGACACTGGAATGTACTTATTGTACTTATGTTTTATTTTATTAGTTGAGGTAGCTTTATTAGCTGAAAAAGCATATTTTGTGGCACCTGGCCTTGAACGTGGCTGACGTGAGACCCAATCGAGGGATACGACCGACAAAGGCTTGATTAGTGTGCTTGATTTACTGATTTATCTTTGATTTACTGGTTTACCTTTGAGTTATTGATTACTCTTGATTTACTCCTGATTTACCGATTTACCTTTGATTTAATGATTTATCTTCGAGTTATGGTGATTTAGGAGTGATTTACTGATTTACGTTGATTTCCTGATTTAAGGTGATTTATGGATTTATTATTGATTTAATGATTTGCACTTGATTTACAGGTTTACTTTTGATTTACTGATTAACAATCCGTTTCCAAGCCAAACGATCGTACCAAAACGAATGCGATCTCCTTTCTCTTGACTTGATTTAACCCTTTACTATTATTCACAGATGATTTACTAACTTACTCTGATTTACTGATTTACAATGATTTACTCGTGATTTACCCTTGATTTACGAGTGATTTACCGATTTACGTTGATTTCCTGATTTAAGGTGATTTATGGATTTATTATTGATTTACAGATTTGCACCTGATTTAATGATTTGCACTTGATTTACAGGTTTACTTTTGAGTTACTGATTAGCAATCCGTTTCCAAACCAAACGATCGTACCAAAACGAACGCGATCTCCTTTCTCTTGACTTGATTTAACCCTTTACTATCATTCACAGATGATTTACTAACTTACTCTGATTTACTGATTTACAATGATTTCCTGATTAGGATGATTGACTGATTTACACGATTTACATCAATTTACTCGTGATTTACCCTTGATTTACGAGTGATTTACTGGTTTCCTCTTATTTACTGATTTACTGGGATTTACTGACTCATTTATTTACCAATGATTTACAACAGTGGTCATGACGGACCCCCTCGAACGCCACACAAAAGAAAGCTCACCTCCGCACATGCGCAGAGGTACTCAGCGTTGTGACGTCAAATGGGACTTACACGCAAGAAGCTCAACTCGACGTCAAAACGGGGAAATTGACGCACTGGCTGGCCTGCATGGTCTGAGCTCAAGCTAGCCAAAGCCAAGTTAGAGCCAAATACGACGTTGAAATCGACGTTAAAATCGACGTTAAGATGGGAGTCAACGAAAAGTGGCAGAAAGAGCCTTCGACCGAGTCTGGTGCGTTTATCATCAAGGAAGCGACGAGAAGATTTGGGGCCTTAAACCAACATTTCTGTTCGAGTCATTCTTTTCCTGTGAGATCATTACAATTTGCGCTTGTAATGGTGTCGCAGCAAATTGCTTCCTTTCAATTTACTCGTGTTCCTTGTGCACACGTTGGCCTTGTGTAATGGCGCTCGCTACGAATTTTTGGGAGCTTACTTTTTTTTTTTTTTACTTTCGAAGGCCAAAATACGGAGATGGATGCTTTAAGTATAGATTTCGTCAAAAGTTGTCAAATTTCTCATTTTCACTCCTTCATATTTTAGACTCCTCGAAATTGGGAAATTGATTCAAACAAGCGGCTGAAGCGACTACCTACTCGCAATCGGCCTTCTGCGCACTTCCGCCACTTTCGAAAATGTTGTGGCGCCCACCTCTATCAGGCACTGCAACAGCGCTCTCTTATAAAATCTAAAAGCAGTAATCATCACAATTGCCGTTTAAAAATGTTTTAGTGTATTCCAAGACGTCGGACATGAACGATCGGCACGCTGCTGACGAAACTCTAACATCTACAGCCAAAAGAGTTCGGGAAGATCCCATCCCAGCTTGGAGGGAAAATTAGCCGCCTCGATAATTTAAGGAATCGTAATTAGGCCTATAGGTTTAGATTTTAGAAGTAATTGTCAGTCTTTAGGCTTAATGTTTTAACTGCCGTTTTAATTTCGCAAGTATAGCAGTTAACGGAGTTGGGTTCGAGGGTTGGCTTATTCATTTATGCAACATGACACGAAGGAATGACGTTGCCGTGGCAATGTAATTTAAGGCCTAATTTTCATCTTCTGCCGTTTTTTTTTAAACTTGCAATTTTTAACCTGTCGTTTTAATTTCGTAAGTAGCAGTTAACGGAGAATTTGGTTCGACAGTGTGAAAATTCATCAGTGCAACACGGTGTCGAGTCTATTTTAAATGAAGCCCAAGTGTGTCGTTAACTAAATTCTTTTGTCTTTACGGTGGCGTGTTTTCCTGAAGTATTTAAACGGGACGATCAAATATTATTATTTCATTGAGTTACGTCGAGAAGCTACAAGAAAGCAACAATGTTTTAATTTTGCCGAGTTTTTCGCTAATATTCGACCGCTGAATCTGATGGTGAAAACCGTTTGTCTCTGTCTGGTATACCGTTCCGAAGTTGAAATAGGCGACGGACGGACAGGCAAAGTCGTTGCAATAGTCTTCTCAGCCCTTTCGGCCGTACAGAAGACTAAAAAATAATTGGAAAATAGATTTAAAAATACCCGCGTTACACATAATAATCTTAACATTATAAACCAAAGTCTCATAGCAGAAATGAAGCAACCACAACGACGACCCCCGGAAGGGGAACAATGAAAACGTGCGAGTGTGTCAATTCTTTGGCTTGAAGTTGAAACTGGGACGCTGTTGCCCTGAAAAGAAGTTGAAGTTGGCACATTGTTGCCTCGACTAATAATTCGGTCTAACAATTATTCTTCTAACCAAACACCGTGGTAACCTCAAGGGCAAGTATTACATGACGTCATGCACACTTCTTTTTCTCACGGTACGCATCGCATCGGAAAGACTGGGAGTGGGGGGGGTCGCCCCCCCCAGCTGTTACCATTAAGCATACGATTACACATTAACTGAACCTAAAAGAGAATTTCTTGGGGGTGTTTGCTATTAACTCAAATAACCATCCTCATTCAACTACGTATAGCAAAGAGGACGAAGGGAAAAAAACCAAGAGGAGAGGGAGAGGACGGGATAAAAGGAGAAGGGAAGGGAGACGACGGGATAAAAGGAGAAGGGGAGAGGGGAGGGAGAGGATTGGCGGAAAGGGGGAGTGTTACACAAACAAAAATCGACTGTTGCAGTGAACGATCAGGCAACACCGAGCAAATACTGGGAAACAACCACGGGTCAAACAAATCCCCGGGCAAAGCCGGGTACGATGCTAGTCTTACATAAGCAAAAAAAAAATATATATGCGGGAATTTTTAGTAAAACCATCTACGTTTCGAGTTTATCCAAAGACGTTATCAAGAGTAAAAAAAAGCAAACTCATATTTAAAATTTAAAAAGATCTTTTTTTTTTTTTTTACTTTGACTATGCAAGCCCAGAGCATGGTTGTGGATCCTATCTATTAGTTTGTTTTGTTGTTCGGTTTTGTCAGAAAATATGTTGACTCGAGAGTACGTTGCTCACTCTAGGAAATTCCTGTAAACTCTGGTCAGAAATCTCTGGGGAATCCTTAGAAATTCCCAGCCTGGAAATCCTAAAAAAAAAAAAAAAAAACCTTGAAATGCTGAGTGGAAATCTCAGGGAAATCATTTGAAAGCCATGGAAATTCTGAAAATCCCTGGAAATCCGCCTGTGAGCCTCACTGTTGAAGTTATGCCACTGTCGTAAATTACAAAGTAATACTTCCAGCAAGGCATATGAAACCCCCTGGATGTCCCAGGGAAATCACTGGAAATGCCTGGAAATCACTGGAAATTCCTGGAAATCGTGGAAATCGTAACCTGTACAGCATTTCTGAAATGAGCAACCCCACGTATTGACAGCATGTCCGACGTGTTTCCAACTGGCACTAAGGGACATACGAGTTCCTCCTTCTTTTAAAATTTTAATTGTGACTCTTCAGTTTTAGCCGTTACATTTGTTTCTTGATGATGAGTTTGGGTAGCACGAAATGTCGAGATTTTAGTAATATTCCTACATGCACTCTTTGCTTATTTTAAGATATTTGTAACGTAGTTAGAGAGATGGGTATGCACAAAAAAATTCTTAACTTGTAACGTACAGAAGCCGTGGAGAGCAACCGATCATCGTCCTTTTTTTCTTTGTTTACCTATGTTTCACATTGTCTTACCGCATGGGGAAACGTAGGAAAACAAGGGAAAAAAGGGCGATTATCGGATGCCCTCCACGGCTTCTATAAATCATGAGTTTGTGCATACCCATCTTATTAGGCAGCTACAAATTAATTAAGTGGTTCTCAGAAGTGGTACTAACAAAAAATTGACACGAGCGGGCAGTGTTTTTTTTTTTTTCGTGATTTATCAGATACCGGCGATGGATTTTTTTTTTTTTTTTTACCAAACAAAACGAATTCAGTAGATTACATTTTGTTGTGGCGTACGATATCTAATGTTTTGATGCCAGGATCAGCGTGCAAAAGTTGCATATTGGATAAAAATCATTCTTTGGATTCAAGTTTTTAGTTGTGACATGCCTCTGAAAATGACTCATAGATTTGTTTCGAGGCGATCATGTGAATGGAGCAAAGAGCTGATGTGGCCATCGGCTCCAGGAAGTGTTTGGTGAAAGTGCCGATGCGTGATCGGAATTTTTTTTTAGACAATGTCATAAAAAAAACGTTTCACGCGCTAAGAAAAAAAAAACCGATGCGTGCGCCCGAGAACCACTTAATTAACTTGTTAGCGGTTTTAAGTACATTAAAGGGATATACCTCCCAGCGCCATTTTTCTCGATCCTCCACATCAACTACGGCCCCAGAGGTCTATTTCCTTACCGCTAGTCTTTCCCTTGCTAAAAATCCTTTTTTAAATGTGGCGTCTAGGAGATTTTCTGTTGAATATAATGGAACTTTATTTACTAACGACCCGTCACTAAATCATGCATTGCGCGCGTACAATAATCATGACGTTTCATCTCTGTGTGTACATCTATTAATTTTCTGATAATTACCATTTAGATCTAAAAATCTAATAGACTAATGCGGTAAAAATTAAAATTAATTATTCCAATAGATCTCCGAAGCAAAATTATAAGACACTATTCTAGAAAATTGTAAGTTGTGATTTTAAAATACGAGAATCATTTCGGTTTTTGACGACAAAATCAATGGGTTCACGCTGGCTGGACTATTAGGCGCAATGCCAATTGAGACAGTAGCTATGTTTTTCACTGCCAGGAACGAAGCTACCGTCTCAGTTGACCTTAGCTGTGGTAAATACGCGGATGTGATCGTCACGTGGGTGTTGTGAGTCAGGCGGAAGGTTATAAGGGAGGCTGTATGTTGCTTTAAATATTTTAAAATAAGCTAAAAGTTCACGTATGAATGTAGGCTTTGCACCGCAATTCGAAATTGGTTCAATTAGTCTGAAGTAAAAACTTCTTTGCAGTCATGAAACTTGAACATCTGTTTTTTTGTTTTTTTTTGGTTTTTAACTTTGTAGATTTGTCTATCACCCTAACGGTCGCAGCAAGATCCAATTCGTCTAATCCGGCACGCACGCTAGTCCATATCGACGTAGTGACCTTTCCGACCAGCGTCGCCGCCTGGTGTTCTTCAAGCGCGGCGGAAGAAGCGTGTCTGCTGCCTTCAGGAGCCGACTTCCGGTTGATAGAAAACGATCCCCAGCAGCTGATTGGTAGTCTTGGTTTCCTTGGTTACCGGACTCTTTGCCCGAATAATGCGGTGCGCTATTGGATTCAATCCGGTAAGGACTATACGACACAATTTCTTCCTTTTTCTTTTATTGTTTCCCGGTATTGAAAACAAGAATTGTAAAATTGGACCCATCCGGATGGTCGTTTTGTGCTAGATTGCTTGGTCAGAACACGTAGCTAAGAGCGCTTTTTAGGATTTGTGTTTTTTTCCTATTTTCGTCGTTGTTTCACCAAAAAAGATCCGTTTGAAACATTTCACACCACAAAAAAAAAAAATCTTTATATATATATATAAAACGCTCGCTCAATAAAAAAATTAAAAAACGATTAAACCGATAACAAGGCATTTCTAAAAATAAGATGCAACGAAAAAAAATACAAAAGAAGTGATATCAGAAGCAAAACCCACAAGGGTGAAAGAACCAGCAAAGTTTCAGCCAGCCAAAGTAATGATATCAAAACAAAAATGGCTGCCATCGAGTTTCTACATGGATGTCGACCTTAATCGAAAAGTGTTTCCCTTAGAAAGTAGTGATATCACCCCCAATCGACTATTACTTCAGACGTTAAATGAAAAGCTTGTCCCTAGCTACGGATTGTATCGTGGTCAGATTTTCTAAGAGTCAGTGGTATATTAGCTTGGTGGTTATTCGTTGGCAGGGTGACTTTCTAAGGGGAACACTTTTCGGTTAGGGTTGGTACACCTTGTAGCAAAGTTGGTGGTAGCTGTTTTTGTTCTGATATCACACTTTTGATTGGCTGAAACTTGGCGGGTTCTTTCACCCTTCTGGGTTTTGTTTCTTATTATTTTATCTTAAATGTATTATCTTAAAGCATGTTTCATTAAAGACGATTAAAATGTTTTATTTTGCCGTGGGACAGTCATACTTTACATGATGGGGTGGAACTGACGTGAACGCGATTTGGTCCTGTTATATCAAGCTCCAAAAGAAAATTGTTAGAGTGATGACGTTCAAAAAACAACGTGATCGCTCATTCCATTGAACTCTTTGAACAACTAGGTATTTTGCCAGTCCGCATGTTTAGAGTTTAACTGACTTCCGCAGAATTAATTCGGCCATACAAGCATTATGTTGCTTCGGCCGACTTAAGGCTTAAAGAAATTAATTTAAATATAAAAATATTTTTTTTTTTAAATGTAATAAATAAGCTACCACTACTTTTGTAAATGCATAAATGTAGCAGCTATACCTTGCAGCAAATTTTACAAAAACATACCAAACTAACTATACAAAAGGTATTACAGATATTAACCATTTCCGGAATGCTCCGACCCCCTGGAATTTTAGGAACAAGAAGGACCCTGTGGCGTCTCGTGCTCATGTCTATTGTGGCGTATCATAGATCATATGTTTTCCGCTTGGATGTATCCACCTAATTGCCCCCCCCCCCCCTCTCATCGTCGTGGAGTAGATAACCCTAAAAGCAACAACGACAGCAACAACAAAAACTAAATGTGTGTGTATCAGACTGATTGCTTGATTAATCCGTTGAGTGTTTATATGTCGATGTTGTGTTGATTGACGCATTCTACTTGGCTAAATGACATCGCTAGAAAATGGTTAAAAACTAATCGTCTTAGTGTGTTTAGCACAACAGGTAATTCAGGGTTCGTACGAGTCCTTGAAAACCTGGAAATATCCTGAAAAGTAATGATGAATTCCATGCGTGGAAACGTGCTTGAAAATCTAGAAAAATGATATATGTATCATAAGTAGGATAATAAACGGAAAGCATACGACTTGACTGAAGAACACTGAAGCAATTGGCCCAGAATACAATCGAACCTCGTTCTTCCTTTGTTTCGGCGTGAAAAGTTTTGAAAGTTTGGCTACGGCTTTAATTGTACTTACGTGTGTAATGGTTGGATTCCCGTAAGGTTTCACGTGGACTAAACAGTACAGCAACACTGCGGTACGTGAAACCTTACAGGAAAGTTTATTTGTGCTCCTTTGCTGTTTTAACTTCGGATTGGTTAAACCTTACCTAAAGCATCAAACGATTCGTTTTTGTTTTCTAATTCGTAGTACTTTGACTTACCAAGTTGGCCTTATGAATTCCTAGCCTAGCAAATGCACTGAATTTCGTTCGCCTCGCTTGCTCATTCAGTGCAAGTCTTTATGTTGTAAGTTGTTTTTTTTTTTCTGCAGCTCTCTTTCAGTGCCTTTGGCCTTTATTCGTATTATTAATGGACGGCAAGCCAAATGGGCAGCTTTAACACGGGAGGGTGACGTCATACTACTACATAAACTAATTCTCCGCCATCATGCAGTCAACATTATAATAATGAAGCAGCAACAACTTGGCGGCGACGCGCTAGCGTGTGTCTGGATGCAGAAGCTGTATTAAGTGTGTACCCCTTTATGTTTTGCAGCTGACAATAATCTGACCATGAATGCCGAGACGGGGGAGGTGTGGACGCAGCGTCCTTTCGACCGAGAGTCCACCCACGCCCTGTCCTTTTCGTACGGCTGCAACGTCACCATTGCCGGAAACGTCACCAGTTATGGCCGCCAGGGGACGATCACCATTGAAGACGTCAACGACAACGGACCAGAACTGCAAAACGGCCACGAATTTAATCTCTATTTGGACTCAGACGTGCCTTTGGTAAGTAAAGTTACAAATCAAAACGGACAGTTTTCTTTTCCATTTTTTCGCAGCTCGAGATTCTTTTCGTTTTTCCTACGTCCTTTTGGCATTAAAACCCATTTTGCCAGAGCGTTTGACCGTGAACAAATCTTTTAAAGTGGGCAGAAACTTTCTTACATTTGATTTCGTTACGTTAGTTTGTGATGGTTTAGGCTTACGTTTAACAAAGCTTTTTTTTTTTTTTTAGATAAAAGGAAGGTTGGGGGATGGGGAGGGGAACGAACAAAAGAGGTTTCAGCTTTCCTTAGAATTCTTAGTTGGAATTCGGACTACTGCGAAAGCATTGTCAAGAATGTTGTCAGTAATCAAGAACGTTAAGTTTGAGGTTCGAAAGCGATGAGACACCGCACTAATTTTTTAACCGTATAAAGGCTGAATTACTAAAATGAAAAATGAAAAACTGACAGTTCAAATATTGACCCTTATGGAACCCCCCACAGATGGGAAAGGTTGGCTTCCCGCAATACACACGGGTAGCACGTCCAGTTTGGTTTTGGGTAAAAGGGGCAGCAAAACGAAGAAAGCTACCTCAAGGCCACTGACGATGCAAGATTTGCGAGTGTAGTGCCAAAATATAAATCGCACTAAGATAAAAAGCTGTAATCCTTTTTTTTTACCCCGAACCTTGCTGATTTATTTACCTCACCTTACATTCTTAAATTTCTGAACGCTGAGAACTCGTCGGACGAATGCTGATTACGAAAGCAGCATAATTTTAACAGGTGGTTGTGTTAGATGCACTTTTCTTTATCGTGGACCCTATTCGGCTCCCATTTTCCTCGTACGCCGTGAGCAAGCTGTGGGCAGGGTTGGTCAAAATTCTGGCAAAATAGGAACGTATAAAATATAAAATCAACTACGTACCTTAAGACGTTCTCCTTTCCTTCCGTGCCTCTAAACATTCTTAGGCCTAAGTGTGTGATTTTAGGCCTAAGTATATGATTTTAGACCTACCTGTGTGATTTTAGGCCTAAAATGTGAAATCAGTTCCATTATGAAGTCAATGAATGCACGAACGATGTATCAACAATTCTTAGCGGGCGACACACAAGTGTGTATCTGCATTAACAAATGGTGGAGACTGTCGTCACACAAAGACTTAACCGCAAAGCTAAAATAGGGCAACAAGTTCACTCGACTATAAATAATAAATGTATTTATCGGTCCGTATTTACCTTAAAACTGCTTAGCAACGGCCTTAGCAACCCAACTCTAACGCTGTTCACAATGACGATATGCTAACCAATGAGCGCATGTTCTCAAAACACTTCTTTCGTGGCGCTGGTAGCCATTTTGTTCATCGTTGCATCAACCAAATCGTTCCAAAGTATGGACGTGTGACGTCATTTCCGGTGTAAGCGGTCGGCTTTGGCGTAATTGGTTGCTAAGCCGTTAGGCGAATTTAGTTCCCACTTCATCAAATTTAAGTTTCTACTTCAAAAGAGCCGAACCAGTGTTTGGCAAGACCAGCTCAAATTTCCAACTCGACTACGGGTGCTGATTTCACCATTTTTTTTTTAAAGTTTCCAACTAATTTAATTTTCCACTCGAAAGGAGGCGAATTAGCGTTTTACCGAGCTAACCTCAAATTTCCTTTGTTTGTGTCTTCTCAAAAATTATCTTCTTCGAAGTTCGTTATCGGAAATTCGTAAATTCTTTCGACAATTGTTCATCTTGAGAACTGCTATCCTCCCACGTGAATTTATTTATTATTAATTAGCTTGAATGGGAGACTTGTGTTTGCCTTGGGCTTCTGAGTGCCGCTGATAACATCCTGGTATTGAATCGATACGTATTGTTCCTCCGCGCAGTCAACAAGTGTAGTGAATAGTTTCAGGTTGTGTTGGTGAAGATAATGAGTTGATGCGAAACGGAAAGTCGATGATGAATTTATTTATTTCCTTTTATCCTTTGTCAGTTTTGAAGATCTTGTGTTTACAGAGTTGTTAGTAACGCTGTGAAACGTTCGCAAAAGGCAAAAACAACAGGAATTCACGCATTTAGTGTATGTTAGAATATAGGTCTAGAACATTTGAATAAATACAGATGCAAACCTATTTGCGTTGCCTTTTGAACTATTCGTTAGAATGCCTGAGCGGGGAATCGAACTCGCCACCTACGAAACCAAAGGCCGAGGTCCTACCGCTGAGCCATACCGACACGGCGGTAGGACCTCGGTCTTGGTTTAAAAGGTCGTGGGTTCGATTCCCCACTCAGGCAGTTTGACATGTAAGTCCAGAAGCCAACGTAAATAGGCCTAGAACTGTTGTTTATTTTATTCTTGTTGAGTCGTCGGCTTTTCGTCCTGTTTAAAACATGTGGCAAAAAAGCACTTGATGTCAGGTAACTTGACTGTAAATCCCGTCACCACCAGACATCTAGACACTTGCTAGTGTGTCGCGCCAAGTTAGACAGCAAACATCATATCAGTCAATCGTCGATGACATAAACCATTGTAGCACGACCCCACAGCGTTAAGCGTCTTGCTTTGTATGCTCAATCCGCGCACCTCCATGCTTCAGAAACGCGAATGTTGTATTCTGTGCTTCCAACCAGTAAAGCCAACCAATGCTGAGATCTCTATGTAGTCTTACTGATAGGAAGTGTGATGCAACATATGTCGCCACTTTAGATTTTTTTTAAACTTTTTTTCTGATTAGTTTACCTGTAAACGTTTGATCAAACTTTGACGTCATGGAACATAATGTTCTTATTGTGTGCGCGGCGTATCTTGAGTCCTGTTGTATTTGTTGATCGGCTTACGTCTTCCTGGAGAGGCGGCTTTAACAGACGGCCGCCACTGTTTTTATAACCATCTTGGATATCAACAAGGCACTCTGCTACCAAAAACGTATAATCGATTATCTGTGTTCGTTCTGCGGCGAACTCAAGGTAGGTCGTGGACACTATAGTACCTTATTTTGAAGTTGAAGGTTGATGGTGCCGTATATTCGGAGGAACAGACGTACAAACACGAACGAACACCATACTGTTTTAGTCTTCTGTACTGCCGAAACGACTGAGACGATTATTGTCACGATTTTGTCCGTCCGTCGTCTTTTTCAACTTCAGAACGCTATCATATAAAGACAAACGGTTTTCCATCATCGGCTTCAGCAACCCAAAATTAGTTAAAATATACAGCAAATCAAAACATCGTTGCTTCCTTATAGCTAACCAGAGTTTCTCGACCTCACTCAATGAAATAACAACATTTGGTCGCGTCGCATTTAAACACTACAAGAAGATACAGCAAACGTAAAAACAAAGTGATTCCGTTAACGACACACATCAGCTTCATTTGAAATAGTTTCGACACCGTGTTTCATGGATGAATAGGCCTATGGTCTCGACCCAACTTCTAAGTTCGTCACTATTTACGAAATTAAAATGGGCAGGTAAAAAAAAATTAGATGAAAATTAGGCTTAAAAACTGAATAACCCAACTCCCGAACCCAATTTTTCCTTAAACTGCTACTTACGAAATAAAAACGGCATTTAAAATTGGACCTAAAAGCAAACAATTACGCTTAAAATCTAAAAATAGGCCTAAAAGGTTACACATTTTTGACGGTTACTATTCGTTTAGATTATATAATAGAGAGCGCAATTGCAGCGCGTGATAGAGGTGTGTGCCTCATCGTTTTCGTAAGTGGCAGAAGTGTACACGAGACCAGTTGCCACTAGGTAGTCGCTGCAGCCGCTTGTTTTAACAATGTTGATTATTATTTTTATCTCTATTTTCAGAACAAGCCACTCAAATTTGCGTACCAAATCTTGTTAAAAGACAAAGACGCCAAAAGGTCCAATTATTCCATTGACAAATTTGGAGATGTCGAAGACTTTTTCGAAATCCGCATGGAAGAAATCACATTCAACCCGACGCCAAAAGAAGTCTTCCGAAAAGTTGGTAAGTCCGATTTTGAAATAATCTCCGTATCTCCTTCTTCTTACATTATAAACCAATGACTCTTAGCAGAAATGAAGCAACCGCAACGACGACCCCCGGAAGGTGAACAATGAAAACGTGCGAGTGTGTCAATTCTTTGGCTTGAAGTTGAAAATGGGACGTCGTTGCCTTGAACAGAAGTTGAAATCGGCCGTAGGGACATAGGGCCTTAGGGCTTCGGGCAGATGACCAGTAGTGGTTAACGCTCGTTAAATCCTTTGAAACCCTTTGAGTTGAAATTGGCACATTATTGCCTCGACTAACAATTTGCTCTGCGCGGTCATCGAAGCGGCAAGTCTTAAATGACGTCATGCAAGAAGGACAGTTCTTTTTCACACGGCATGGGTCGCTCACGCCAAAGCGATAAACTGGAAATAGGGAGGTGGGCCTGAACGGCAAATGCCCGTGTGTGGGGCAGCGCTTCAGTTAGCCCTGCTCTTTAGGGACAAAAAAAGATATTGGGAGGGTGGTGGTGGAGGGGGGGGGTGGGGGCGTCTGTTGCCATAAGCATATCATTAGCACAAGGTTTTTTGGGTAGGATAGGAGGAAAGGAGGAGGGGAGAGGGCACGTAGAGGATGGGGAAAACTGCCTGTCAACGTTCAACGTTTAGGCCACGCTGACCGAAAACTGTGAAACAACCACGGGTGAAACAAAACTCCGAGCGAAGCCAGGTACAACTAATAGTTTATATATATTTTTTAAACTGAACTCAAAGTGGACTAAGAAACGCACTTTGAGAAACTTTTGATTTCAAAGAAGCCCGGAAATTAGTTTTCGTCTCGAAAACCAGATCCCTTCGAAATGCTGACGAGCAGACGTATATTATCTTCGGATTATCTGAAAATTATTTTCTGTTTTAAGTAATAAGCTTTAAAAGGTTACCGGTTTTATGAGTTGTAAGGCTTGGTGCTGCCCATCGGTACGCCATTATCTTGTTTTTATTTATTTATTTTTTTAATTAAAATTAATTTCTTTGAGCCTTAAGTCAGCCGAAGCAACTTAATGCTTGTATGGCTGAACCGGTTGGATGTCCAATTCGTCATAGTGAAAGTAGGTCGTCGAAACATGGTAGAATAGGCTTCAACAAATTCAGTAACTCCTAAAATTCGTCAAATGAGAGACTGATGGGGGGGGGAGGGGACAGGACCGTTATTTACCACACCAAAGGAAATAAATTGATAGCAAATGAATGGATAGTATAGTGTTCTCGAGCTGAGCAGTGATTTTGAGAGCATTTGACGAAATGTGACACCCCTATGAAAGTTTTTAAATCACGGAGGTAACCATCTTTGTGAGTGGGGGGGGGGGGGGCGGATTCGGGGGTTTCTTTGCCAGAAGTAATAGTGAGGTAGCTCAGTAATTCTAATGTAAAAAAAACGAAATTGCTAGAATGTTTGCCCACACCACCAATAAAAGTTATTTGCAAGACGAAATTGAATACCCCTTTGCGAATATTCATCGCTAATGGCTTCCACCTTGACTTTCTTGGGGGGAAAAAAATATTAATTTTGAAGAATTTGGAATAAATCTGCTAAAATTAAACCAACAGTAAATTTCTTTTGTATCCCTTCTTTGAGGGAATCTTTGAGCAAAATGCTCAAAATGCTCACAAAATGCTCTAGGGACGTGCACATGTCCCCGTGAGGGCCGGGGGCAACTTACTTTTTTCTGGGGACCATTTTATTTGGTGTTTTTACCCCTATTTACACCTCTATCTTAGATTTCAACCTTTTCTGCACCTCTTTCTACCACTTTCGTAGCCGTTTTTAGCCCTTTTTTTTTGCCTTGTTGGGGCCCTTTTGCACCATCACTCCAGCTAATGTCGGCCATTTCTTTTTTTTCTTCAAAAAGGAAACTTTGCCATGAAGGCAAGGGCTTGCGCTTCCCCCTCCCTCCCTGGCCCACTCAATACCGGGCTCATTTCACAAACCACCCCTATAATCTTAGACAGTAATTTTACCATAATAATTATGCAGTTGATTAGAAGCAGAAAATGTTCCTTGTACCATGTTCAGAACCAACAATTAATTCCACCTATGTGGGACAGACATAGCAGAGAATTAGCAGAGAAAGGGTTCGGTTCACATATTTAAAATTAATAGGAAGTTTTAGCAAATTTGTCTAGTTCATCCTAAACTCCAAACTGGAAAATCCACCAATCGGATAAAAGCAGGGCACACCCACAGCGCTGAGGCGCTTCAATTACTGAAAAGCAATAGAGATCCAAATTAAATTAAACCTTGAATCTTTAGTTATTTTATCCTAAATATCTTCTGTGCTTAACCACAGAAAATAAAAATAATAAAGAATATGTTGCTGTCATACGTCCAGGTAAATGATACCTTCCCCCTCCCCCCCCCTCCCCTCTTACTCCCACACACAAACTTATTCAAGAACGTTGACATTAACCACTCTTGGTACTGAGTTTAACATTATAAGGAAGACATTTTTAAATTTGTATCAATTCGTTCCTGGTCTCCCATGATTTGCTGGCTTGTCAGCATATCCGGGTTGTCTCAGTTTTTAAATATTCTAAACTGTCGAATTGCCTTTAAATATGCGCTGTTCTGGATTTTATTTGTTTATTTTAGTGTAATTCTTTATCACGATGCTTGGTTGCTGGTCTTCTTATGTACTTCACTAGAGGAAGCCCGTGCTATGCACGGGGCCGGTCACATTTCCCGGGACACATTTCCCGGCACTCTTCCCGACGACTTGTCAGATTGATCGACCACTCATGCTTGGCTCTTTTTGGCTGCAGGTAGAGTGGGAGAGTGCATTTTCAATGCGGGCGCGAGGAGGGGGGAAGTGGTTTTCCTTTAGGCTTTCCTTTACGCTTTCCTTTTCCTTTCAGCCGGTCTCCGATATTATTATAAAGATAACGGGGCGCTCTTATCCCCAAAACGTCGTTTGTTGCTGCATGTCTTCGTTCCTGGATTTTGTTAGGATAAATCTGTCTTTTTTGTTGTTGTTTTTTTGTATTGCTTTCTTTACCTTCTTCTTTAAATTTTAGTAGATTCCTTGAGCAACTTTCATCTAAAACAAAGTCAGCTCACATAAACGAAAAGGCTTAAATGTCAAACTTTACCAGACACATTGTAAGAATAAAGTAGTAAGGAAAAAAGACAAATATGGAGATTCGAACCTCGGAAACCTCCTATTATTACCAGGAACGTTAGATTGTCTAAAACAGTCATCATACATCTCACAGCTGCTAAAGAAAACAGGGCAGTCTCTCACACTACCCATTAGTAGTAGCAAGTCTAGTGTTAATTTCAACAGAGTACTATTTCTACTTGTCGGTCAGAACGGCTTACGTCTTTTTGCTAGATGAGCACTTCCACCTCTCAGGTACCATGATCCCCAATAATTCCTAATGATGTTTTTTTTTCCAACCCCACGACGTTTCAAATCTATATATATAATTACACAAAATCCGCAAGGCAGCCAGCAGCAGCAGCAAGCAGGACATACGAAGCAGTCATCTGCATCTGCAGCGCATCCAGCAGGACATACGATGCCATCGACCGACGGAACGGCAAATTACAAGAGTAGCAGCCAAGGCCCGCTGAGATAGTAGCTGCGCCCAGAACGCAACGTCCAGCAGCGCGAACATACGATGCCATCTGCCGACCAAACGGCAACTTAATGAGGGGGGGGGGGGCACACCCGGGGGTGGAGGGAAGGGGAGTGAGACGGCGCGGAAAGGGCGAGCGAAGCGAGCGACTCCGCTAGTCTATGGTATTTTCACATACGTTCGCGCCTTTACCCAGGGAATCCCTACCCCCAAACACTATGAGGATTCGCGTCATATAAAGTTTATGTCACTTCCCCTCCCCAATGAAAAACAACTTTACTAAAACTTATCTCACGTTCACGAAAGCCTTGTCCTATCTGGTGTCAGGAAGAGGTTGGGGTTGGGGGTGGGGGTTGGGGTGCGGGGTGGGGGTGCGGGGGGGGGGGGAAGAAGAAATAACGGGACAACTGAAGATGATGAAACTGAAAGAAAAAAACAGCAAAAAAGCAAACGATTCTTGTGGCGTTATTTATGGTCTTAAAGTAGGACAGAAAAATAAGAAAGAAAGGGGGATTTTTTCTGTGCTTATTTTTTTGGGGGGACGAGGAAATTGAAGTGCGTCGCAACAACTTTTCATAATGACACTAGCATTCGGTTTTTTTTGGTACGTGCTGCTTTCATCGTGACTTGGGGATGGGGGACCATCGTCTCTCTCAACGCCTCCCCGCCCCCCCCCCGTATTAAAAAAAATGGCAATCAGGAGTCTGTCCTCTCATTATCCTGCAGGGTTGGCAATGATTTAAACCAAATTTATTTAATCACTCATTAAATCAATTTGGTTTAAACCCGATGCCCACTCTGCAGGTTAATGAGAGGAGATCGAGACTCGTCAATAAAAATCATTGATTTAAATCACTTTTAAAATTCAAAATTAAAACGATGGTATTTTCATCGTTCGGACTGCAGCTTAGACAAAGCTGCCAAATTAGTATTTCTGTTTAAATTTATGACTAAAAAATGTTAATGGAAAGAAAACTAAGCAAAAGTGTCTGTTAGCATTAGCATATAAGATATATAGTGTCCCATCTTGAGTTCGCCCCAGAATGACCACAAATAATCGATTGTATGTTCTTGGTAGCAGAGTACCTTGTTGATATCCAAAATAGTTACAAAAACAATGGCGGCCGTCGATTAAAACCGTCACCTCCAGGAAGACGTAGCCGATCACAAAATACGTGCAGGACTCTAGATACGCCGCCGACACAATAGTTTTTCTTGAAAAGTTGAAGATTTTTTTGAGCATGGAAGCCTACAAATTTCCCACAATTACTGTTGAAGCCATGTTGGGCATGAAACTATAACCTGCTAAATTCTCATAATTACTATTGAAACTACATTGAGTATGAAACAAGCCTACTAAGTTTTCATATAGGCTATTGTGGGCACGGTGTATCTTGAGTCTTGCAAGTATTTTGTGAGCGGCTACGTCTTCCTGGAGGGGGTGGCTTTAATCGATGGCCGCCATTGTTTTTATAACCATCTTGGATATCAACAAGGCACTCTGCTACTGAAAACGTACAATCGATTATCTGTGTTGCGGAGAACTCAAGATAGGCCGCGGAGGCTATAGTTACTTGTTGTAGAATGCAGACGCTAATTTGAGATGAAACAGCAGCCTACTAAGTTGCTATAAATACTGTTGAAGATGTTTTTGAGTACAAAACAATATCCTATACTAGTACTAAGTTCTCATATTATGATATAACTGTTGAAGTTCTTTGAGTACGAAACAATAACCGACTTTACACTAAAGTTAGCCATCATTAAACCAAACCGTGTCAATTCGGCTGATGTAACGGCTAATTGGACAATGGCAAATGTGAAAATTATGAATGAGAAAATTTATAGACATGAAATACCTCCGGATCAAAAAGATAGAAGTGACGATTAGACCGTGTGATTCTTTGTACTTACAGACCTATGAAAGTATATCCACCCAAAACCAAAACTGGTAAAAGAGAAGCCGCCAAGTTTCCAAAAAGGGTCGGTCTTTGAAAGTAGTGATATCATTCGACCAGGGAAAAGCCGCCAAGGTTAATCCTATTTGCCAAGTTAATCGCACCGAATAATAATTTGGACGTTAAACGAAAACTTGAAGATTGCTACCGCTAGTAGCAATCTTCTAGCTTTCATTTAACTTTCGAACTATTAGTAGGTGCGATTAACTTGGCTAATACAGGATTAACCTTGGCGGCCTTTTCCTGGTTGGATGACATCACTACTTTCAAAGGCCGAGCCTTTTTGGAAACTAGGCGGCTTCTTTTTTTACCAGTTTTGGTTTTAGATGGATCATTATTACTCTAGAAGCTTTTTTAATACGCAACTGTAGCCTACTAACTACTACTACTAAAATAATTTGGTTTAATTGTGCAGCTTTTTTTGCGTATGCGTACGTGTCCCACAACTTTTAAATAAAGTAGTCATGTTTTTTTAGTTTGATTTAAATTAAAAAAAAAAGCATTGATTTAAATAAAAAAAAATCGATTTCTTTTGGTTTTTTGCAAAAAAAAAAATCATGATTTTTCCAACCCTGTTACCCTTTAAGGACCCTGCTGCCAACTTTTGTATAGTCTCGGTAAAGTGCTGTGATCCATCCTCTTTATGCACAGTAAAGCTGACATCCCACCTTTGACTATCCCCAAAAAAGTTTAGGATCCTTCCTTCAAGACTGACAACAAACATCAAAGTTTAATTTTTACGATAAGCTCACACACACGACGAAGAACCCCGTTAAAAGCAAACAACTATCACACACTGAATAATTGGCGCCCGACATTGTCTGACGCAAGATAAACCCTATATGCAAATTAGCTCTAACGGTCCAATTTCCCTATAAGGTTCTTGAAGAGAAAATTGAGGCCTAACTTTAAAAAAAAAAGGAGGATGAGACTGTTTACAAAAGCTGATGTTCAACGAAACACCCGCATCTGTCGCATCGTGTTTTAAAATCAAAGTTTTCAAGAAACCGTGCCTTCGAAGAGTTGTAAACGTCTAGGGGATTGGTTCGATTCAGGACGAGTGCGCAAAAGTCTTGTAACGAGAAATTGATTAGGTTCTTCAGGGTGACAGATGGCCTTGCGGGTAGCTGCTTTTACTTGCCTGGCTGAGACGTCACTGGTTAGCGTCCATCAAAAACAGGAGTTGCAACAATCAACTACAGAGCGAGAAGAACCAAATGTAACCTAACCTTCGCTGAGTTTTATTTCTTTACATTTGCCCAAGTAAATAATACGGAGCCCTGTAGCGGACATACCAAAAAAAAAATTAGGTTTGTTATCTCGACATAACAAACTTCGTTATCTCGAGGTAACAGACTATATTACTATTTCCGTTACTACTTCCGGTACTACTTCCGGTACTACTTCCGGTACTACTTCTGTTACTACTTCCCGAAAGATCACAGAAATGGAAATTCGTTATGTCGAGATAACTAATTGGTTATGTCGAGATAACAAATATGGTTTGTTATCTTGACATAACGAATTTCCGTTTCTGCAATCTTACGGGAAGTAGTAACGGAAGTAGTACCGGAAGTAGCAACAGAAGTAGTAATACGGTTTGTTACCTCGATGTAACGAAGTTTGTTATGTCGAGATAACAAACCTAATTTTATTTTTGGTATGTCCGTTACAGGGCTCCGTAAAATAAGGATAGTGACAGCCCACACACCCCATAAAAAATTTCGCACACAAAACAAAAAAAGTCAAGAAAACCGATAAAAAAAGTTAGAAATAAAATTACAAGGAAAAGGACGAGAAAAAAATCAATTTAAGAAAACAAAAATAAATAAAACGTGCTGTATCGTAAAATAAAAAACTATAAATAAAATTAGAAACCTAGACAAAGTTAACGCCTATATCTTTCTTTAACTATCTCACGGCTACGTAGGCGAGGCCGGTTTTGAAAGGTGCTAACTATAGGAGTTTGACTGTTAGCTTTGCTGCCATCTTGTACGGTTTCCTTTAGAAATAACCGAACTGGAAATAAATTCCCGTGGAAAAATTTATGAAGGGCATTGTGGAGGGCGCACTTCTTCAACCAAAAACGACACATGTTTTGTGGTTTTTTCTTCGCCTTTTTCTTTCTTTTCTGTTCCTAAAGTTACGCGTCTAATGGGTGTTGTTGAAGAAGTCATTCATTGCACGAATTTACGTATTTATGCGGGGGTGGAGAAGAGGGGGGGGACAGTCGAGGGGGGGGGGAGGTTTGGAAACGAGGGCGCTTTGTACCGCCATTGCCTTTTTCAGCTTGCAGTTTCTCCTAAAGAGGGAGTGTTAACAATAAGGAGAAATCGAGGGGAGGAGACGGTTTGTATTGTGTAGCAGATACAAAAGGGTGAAAATGTGCAGGTGGGATTTCCACCCGCATTGTGCGTTAGATTTACCGGCCTTACTTAGTAAGCTCGTATGTTGAGCGTTGTTTTAAAGGGGACAAACGGTGTTGAACACTCTGGTCCTCTGACCACCCTTAAATCTGAAAAGCACGTTTGGAACGTTTACACATATTTCTACTTTTTGGATTAATTTTCAGCACTGAGAGTGGACCTTACAACCCGGCCCCCCCCCCCTCCCCGCGTCAACAGCTCCGCCGCCCCCAACAGCCATTGGGGTGGGGCGAGGTTTAGTGGCGCGTCGACAACTATACTCTTTTTCAAGAAAGAATGTTATCCTTACACGGGCATTTCACCGTTCTAACAGGAATACATGTGTTATTGGTCACTCACTTCTATACAGTTGGTCGTTCGTTACAAGTTACAGATGATTCCCACTTTGTGACGTACAAAAATTCGAACAGAAACGAGCAATCCATGATGCATTCATTTCTATTGGGACAGTAGAATGCCAATATAAGAAAAACATTGTTTCTTGAACAAGAGTAGGTCATTAGCGTCAACCTCAGTCACAGTGTAGTGGCACGGGTTGCCAATGGCGCCACGCATTACAGAGATGTAAAACCGAACGCCAAATCTACAGATCGTATCGTATACCTGTAACTCCCGCAAAAATTGAAAAACCCCGGATGGAGGACAGGATCTTCACCCAATTGACACGCAATGTCTCGCGGAAGATGGGAATGCTGATAAACACCAACAAGATTGTGACACTCCACAAAAACGGGGACCGTCAGTGGCCGGGAACACCATAACAATCAAGTGGGATAACCCCCCCCCCCCGCCTCAACAGGAAGTAATGAGTAACGTTGGTGTGACCAATACGCAAACGGGCTAACACCACCTCTTCCCGGCGACTGCGGCGATAAGTTGAGTGCCATTCCATGACAGGCCCTTTAAGACCCCCGCAACTTATTGCTGTCTTGCTTGTCCCACAAGGCTTGCCAAGCAGCGAGCAATCTCAGACGAAACGAGTCCGAGGGAACAAGGCTCAGTTCCTTATCGAGGGGACCAGAAAGAGCACTTTCGCTGCAGCACCAGCGTGCTCATTCCCATTTACCCCATCCCGGCCCGGTATCCAGCGGAAAAATCACAGTTTTCGCTGGCTAGGCAAATGGGAAAAGCAGGTGCGTCAAGCCATGAGTTGTTTGTTGGGTTTGATTAGTTTTTTTCGGGAGTTATTGTTGCACTTAATCCGCATTTACGCTTAGATAAGCAAAAAAAATAACTAAAGACTATATGACATCTCTGTCGAAGGCTGCGTCTTATTGCTTTGATGCCTCTGGGTACTAAACGCACCTTCAAGGCACTGTGTATCAGGCACCTGGGTTGCGTCCAACACTGCTCGATCGAGGCGTTAGAACAATAGCAAATATTTTGTTAATAATAATAATAAGAAGCAGAAATTTATAGCATAAAATAGGTTGCAATGAGAAAGGGTTGATTGGTTCTCTAATACGTGCACCGAATATTTTAAAACAAATAGTATAACACACAAAAGGGAGCGCTCCAAAACACCTAAAAACATTAAAGGTAGGCAGAAAGATCGGTTTTCTTTAGGCCCCGTTTAAAAGCGAAGAGACTAGTCGCTGTAACCAGCCCGGACGAAAGGCTGCTCCAAGAATGCACCACTCTATTTATGCGAAAATGTATTTGGTATAACTTTTCTTAACATCATTTGCGGTGAGTTTCTATTGTTGATCACGTGCGTAGTCATTACCTCGGATCTTAAAGAAAAGGTTAGGGTCGATATGCACGAGTCCATCTAAAACGGAATAGGCTAAACAAAGATCAGCCTGCAAGCGTCGCACTTCAAGTGGTTTGAGGCCTAATTTACTCAAACGTTGTTTATAAGATAGATTACCGCAACCAGGGAGATGCTTTGTAAAGGTTCTCTGGGCTCATTCCAAATTCTTTATATCTTTGACGTGATGTGGTGACCAGACCTGGCAAGCGTATTCTTAAGACTGGACGTACGTAAATAATAAGAGCCCTACATAGAGTCTGCGGATCGCCAGAAAGAAAACAGCATTCAATCATATATGTCCAAGTCGCTTAGCATGGGATACCAAGAAGGTACAATGGTTTGAAAAGTTAAGATGTGAAGGTCAGGGAGATCTTTATTGGAAAGCTCAGCAAGCTCAGAAAGCTTTACTCAGCACTCTTTACGCCAGAACTCCTTGAAAGGCAAAACGAAGCGCAGTAAGTGAAGTAATTTTTTCCAAGCGTATGGAGTGACTATAAAATCGCAATTGGAATCTCTAGTACCTTCCAGATACTACTGGTTGAACTACTAGTTAGCCTCCTGTAACATATTATACGGACGGTTTCTCTAATCCCAAAATTTCTTAAAACCGTTCAACTCATGACTTAACTAAATTAAAATTTGAAAAGCCAAATACAAATGTGGGTCTAATTACACATGGCCATGTCCAGTTTAGTGAACACTTACTGCTATGGTAGTCCTAAGGAAAATCAAGTAAATATCGTAGAGATATTGCCTCAACCAACTGTCTTTTATGAGAATTTTAATCTTAGAAAAACCAAACCAATGTGCACATACAACAACAACGACGTTTCGGGGGTACCTAGCTCCCCGTTTTCAAGTGCACAAGAATATCAACAATCAATCATCGTGACAAAGAAATACACTAAAATAAATAAATAACATGGCAAAACATAGCATATTTAGAGGCAATTCGGCCCATTTTAAAATATTTAAAAACCGAAAGAACCCAGATTTACGGACAAGGCAGAAATCATTGGGGACCACCTTCGTATTGCAAACGCAGGTTCGAAGTGAAAGGGATTTGAAATGTTTTCCTTATATGTTAAAGTCACTACCAGGAGTGATTAATGTCAATATTCCTTTATAAGTAGGTTTTTTAATATTTTTAACCACCCAAAACCAAAACTGGTTTAAGAGAAATATCCAAGTTTCCAAAAAGGGTCGGCCTTTGAAAGTGTAGTGATATCAATCAACCAGGGACGGGCCGCCTAGGTTAATCCTATTAGCCAAGTTAATTGCACGGAATAACACTTGGGAAGTTAAATGAAAACTTGAAGATTGCTACCATCGAGCAGAAATGTTGTAATTTTCATTTAACTTTCGAACTATTAGCCGGTGCAATTAACTTGGCTTATAGGATGAACATTGGCAGCCTTTCCTTGGTTGAATGACATCACTACTTTCAAAAGCCGACCCTATTTGGAAACTTGGTGGCTTCTCTTATACCAGTTTTGGTTTTGGGTGGATATCACAACTTTCATAGGACTGTGAGTGTACGAAACGTAACACCGTCTTATCTTCATCGCTATTTTCTTTTTCTGGAGGAATTTTATGTCTACAAATTCTGAATTCATAATTTATACATTTGCTATTGCCCGCTTAGTCGCTAGATCAGCCACAATGACACGATTTGGCTTATTGTGCATGCATGTTGTGTATTTATTTTAGTGTAGTCCCTTGTCACGATGCTTGATTGCTGATTATTTCCTTAGGTTAAAACTGTAATTTGTGCTGCTTTTTTTTCTAATATTATATGATAATCAAAAACATTTTTCTAGGTATTGTACCCTTCTTATTTTATCAAAAAGCTTAGCACGAACCGAAGGCGAACTAAGGAAGTAATCAAGCTGGAAGACCTCGAACAGAGAAGAGGATGACTTGCGTTCACAGGGTGTTATTCCCTTCATTATAGTCTGAGCACGTCGAAGATTCTTCTGCTCATGTTCTAAGCCCGTTTGCAGAAAGGTGGGGGTGGGAGTGGGTAGGGTGAGTGGGGGGGGGGGGGGAGATGAACAGAAACTTTTAAGTCTAGGATTAAGAGTCTCTGGGTCCGGGTGTGGCCTGACGTTGGGACTGGCTGGCCATTGGAATCGGACGGAATGCCCTAAAAAAATTAAATACGCTCCCCAGAGCGTGAGAAAACTGCGTGTAGGGCTACGACTATGCCTGTGGTAATCTGATGAAATTGGATGGACGTGTAAGTGATGTTATTACAAGGAATCTGCGAATGCGGATGTGGTAAAGAAGAACCACTCTAACCACTGGCCTCTGTTGGCTCGCTATGTTCAGGGTCCCCATACCCCCTCCCCCCTCTTAGATAGCTTGTGTCGCTTGTTTGAACCCTAAGGTTTTTTTTTTACCGTTCGTAAGCTGTTACCATAATTATAGCAACAAGTGTTAACGGGAAAAAAGTAATTGCTAGTGTTTTGAGGATGTTATATTATTCTTTGCCGTTGGGACTTATGGTCTAGGGTTTAGTTTTCCCTGGGTAAAAACGCAGCGGGGCTGCTAAAAGACGACTTATTGTCTAGGACGAAACAAAACAGAGGGAAAAACCAACGAGGTAGTCGAACCCTGTGGTTTTTTGTGTGCAGAAACCTTAAGGGAGTGTATGCAGTACAAACCCCAGGGTTACACATTGGCAACCCAGGTGTTTTAACCTCCATGGACCCCTCACAAATCTCGCGTTGCACCTGGGAACATACTTTTTGGCCTCCATGGGCCCCTCACAAAGCTCGGGATGCGCCAGGTAACCTACATTTTGGCTATCTCGTAAATGTCCCTAAGGGCACGTTTACGCAACCACTCGCTTTTGCAATCTCTCAGCAAGAAGCTAGAAATCACCTCAAATTCCAACATGGCGGCGGTTTTACGTCTGCCGCCTCGCAACGAAAACAGCAAATAACGTGAGTTCAGAAGCGTTTGGGAAAATTGTTTCGTCATGAGGAATTCTTTATATTATTGGCAGGGATTATAAGACTGCAAGTATTTACTCAAACGATGTCGGATTTAGCTAATCCATTTAGCGTTGTTACCATGGCAATGTCACCTTTGCCACCGCGATTGAGTCCTAGCTGCGAGAATGCAAAGGAGAGTCGCTGCGTAAACGCGCCCTTATAAGGGACATGTAAGCTATACGTGGGATCCTGGTGGTAAAGTATAACTCCGGGGTTTCTTTCCCTTGGCTTGCACAAGAACATAGCTGGCCAGTGTTGACTTCAATGTTACCTGGAGTTTACTCAGAAATCGTAGGGTTAGACCACCGTCCCCGGTTTTTTCCTTTCCCCAGGACTTATTTTTCCCATAACATAAGTCTCCACTGTTGTGTTTCACTTACAAAAAAGGGACATTACCCGCTTCTAAAACACAGCCTTACATTCTGCGGCTGCATTTGCATATACGGATGCCGCACCAGCTTCTGCTGCTGTCCACATGATTCTCGTGCTTCAAAAAAGGGAAAAATCGAAACCGAAAACAACCCACGTAGCGATGTGCGAATATTTACGAATTGTTTTTAGGATAGCACTTGAAACGACCAGCGTTCCTGACACCTGTCTCTAGCATCGTGATACATCATCAGGCGAGAAGTCGTCCTCGGTAGCAACGAAAAATTTCGGTGGGAGTTAACTTATTAGCCGGTAAGTGGTTAACAAACAGCTTCGCACCCCATTGGTAGACGATTTCTTGAAATTTCTCGAGAAAATGCCTTTAAAGTCTATTAGGCTTTATCATGTGCTTGATGAAGGAGTGCGTAGTGTCAGAACGTCACTCCTTTTCTGTCCATGCATGCACCTTTGGGCTATACGTCATCAGTGCCGGAGCAAGGAGGGGGGGGGGGGGGAATTTGTGAATTCAGCAGTAGTTTATGATAAAAGTTATCCTCTGAC